>SEYY01024172.1:45000-85000 GCA_009176605.1 Armadillidium nasatum | reverse complement strand
ATTTTGTTACATGAAAATAGAAAAATTTTCTTAATATTATCATTTCATAGCAAAAGATATTTATTTATGCATCTTATTGTTGGTAATATTTTAATTATTTTAATTATTAAATTACTATTTATTTAATTATTATTATTTTATTAATATTTTAATTATTTAAAAATTTTGTGTCGACCCTTTAGTGATAAAAATTTCATTGATTTCATCTTTAAGAAAGAAAAAAAAAATAAAAATAAAAAAATAAAATAAATATAGAAATAAAAAAAAAATAAAAAAAAATGTAAAACTTTAAAAATTATCAACAACATTTTAAATTTACTTTTAGAATACATTTTGACTAAAAAATCATTAGAATTCAAAAATAAAATAAAGTAAAATAAAAATAAATAAATAAAAAAATAATAAAAAAATCTAAAATCACTATTATCTCTTTATTTTCATAATTTTAATTTTCATTAATTTATCCATTTACTTTTCTTTAAATCTTTTAATATATATATATATATATATATATATATATATATATATATATATATATATATATATATATATATATATAATATATATATATATATATATATATATATATATATATATATATATATATATATATATATATATATATATAAGTGAGAAAAAGTTATAATTATTAATATTTTTTTTTTCGTTATATGGAGCGTGCATCATTTGTAATTCAGGAGAAAGAACTCGACTACTCACTGTACACTTTGATTGAGCCATCTGTTTCCCCCCGAGGATTCTTTGCGACGCATCGATACGTACCAAAGTCTTCTTCCTCCAGGTGGCGCACCGTGAGCAGCATGTGAATTTTATATTCGGGGTTCCCCATGCGATTTTCAATCTTATACTTGTCTGTTAAAATTTGAATATAAAGGCCAAGTTACTTTATATATATATATATATTATATATATATATATATATATATATATATATATATATATATATATATATATATATATATATATATATATATATATATATATATATATATATATATATATAATATATATATATATATATATATATATATATATATATATATATATATATATATATATATATATATTGGGAAGGGAAGTAGCGCTCAAAAGGCGATGAGGTTACCTCCCATTGGGTGTATGGGATGTATGGGGTGCTAAGTACGACCGCACGCAAGTCAGACCAGCTTGCGGCACCGAAGTGCCACAAACGTTTCCTTTCAATAGAAGGGGGTCTTTCCTGCGGAAGACTTGAAGAGATAGAAGAGGATACAGAGATAAGAAATTAAGAAGGTGATCGGAGGAACCCAGAGGAGGAAAGAGCTTAACAGTATAAGGAGAAGGATTAGAAGTTAGGAAAAGGTCTAGAATGTTGGGTTCATCTCCAAGACGGTCAGGGATACGAGTAGGGAGCTGCACCAACTGCTCAAGGTCGTTTTGGATAGCGAAATGGAAGGCACGTTCACCAGCTGTATCATGAGAACTAGATAAAAGCTATTGCCGGTGGTGAACATTGAAATCACCTAATATGATGATTTCAGAGAAAGGAGAAGAAGAGAGAATGTGCTCTATTTTGGAGTTTAAATAGTCGAAGAATTAAGGATAGTCAGTAGAATTAGGAGATAAATAAACTGAACAAATGAATTTAGTCGTAGAATGGCAAGAGAGCCTAAGCCATAAGGTTGAAAATTCGGAAGATTCCAAATTAGAGACACGAGAACAAACAACATCGTTGATCACGTATGCACAGCATCCGACTTTGGCTGAAAATTGAGGATAGAGATAGTATTAGGAAACAGAATAGGGTTTGCTATCAGAACGCTCAAACATCTGAATTTCGGTCAAGAATAAGAGGTGAGGTCTAGAAGAGAGGTGATGTTCAACAAAGTGGAAATTAGAGTGTAGACCGCGAATGTTGCAGAAATTAATGAAAAAAATAGACCTTGCATCAGGACAAGCCGGCATCTGTATCTTGGTGGCACCAATCCCATCACCGGAGGCCACCAACTCCCAAGTGGTGATGGGGGAAGGAGTGGATTAGGGGCTATAATTGGAAGCCGCCCCCCGGGCTTCTCCGAGGCTACTTTTGTTGAGGCCATCATTTAGTTTTTTTTTAATTTTCTTTAAAGGGTGTCTGTATTAATGTTTTGTGTGTGCGAAGGAGAGTTTACTCCGATTTAGAAGAAGGTGAGCGCGATATATATATATATATATATATATATATATATATATATATATATATATATATATATATATATATATATATATATATATATATATATATATATATATATATATATATATATATACTAGGAAGACGAATTATGGGCTAGCTTAAGGAATTCCTTATTAGAACTTTTATATATCGAAACTAGATTTATTTTTTAATCTAAAAGTTTCTCATAATTCTTCCCCCAAAAAGTAAGGAGTATCGGAGTATCGGCCAAGTATCAGCCATATTAACCAATACCGATACCGATACCCCAAAAATGGCCAATACTGCCGATACTGATACCGATACCGATACTATCGGTACATCCCTAGTTTTACCTAGTTTCTTTCAATTTCTATAATGAAGATTTCTTCAGATTATACCCTAAATGGTTAATATTTACATTGGGCTTTCAAGTTTCCCTTAAAATTTTTATGTTTTTTCCAACTCTCTCTCTCTCTCTCTCTTTCATTTACATATATATATATATATAATATATATATATATATATATATATATATATATATATATATATATATATATATATACTATATATATATATACAGTATATATATGATCAGTCATCAGTTCATTTTATTTATTTCTTTCATACTTTTTGAGTAGTCCATCATCACAATACCGAAGCTCACATTATTTTAAAACTTCTTCATTCCTCTGGAGACATAAATTTCCCCCATTTCTAATAAAGATGCAAATCACTAGTATTAGTTTGCATCTGGTGACCTGTCTCTCTTTATCACAGTATTCGAGATCATTTTGCATTTCGAATCTTATTTTTTCTTTCATTAGAATTCAGAAACCGAGTCTTCTTAAAAAATATATTAAAACAACTGTTAATACCAGAGAAGAGATTATTGTATTGAAATTTCGGTGAATATTACACACAAATACATATGATTATAATTTCATTCTATATGAATTAATTTAAAAATGCGAGTTTCCAAATATAGTTTTTGTTCCTTGTAGGTTAATTAATAACAAAATTTCAACTCACAGAAAAAAAAAAAAAAAAAGAGTTCAAAATTAAATAATAAAGTTTTAAATCGCTGTCTAAATTTAATAGTATGCATAACAATAAAAGAAATTTTAAACTATGAATTATGTATTCAGATAAAAAGATGTTGAAACAAAACAATCATATTAAAAATTTTCATTGAACGTCAAAACTTCCACAATTTCAAAATTACGCACTTACACACAAACACGTATCATACACACACGCGCGCACGCGCACACCCACACCCACACCCATATATATATATATATATATATATATATATATATATATATATATATATATATATTATATATATATATATATATATATATATATATATATATATATATATATATTTTAGGATGAAAGGTCACATGTGATGTGCACGTGATCATCTTTTCGATTAAAAGGAAAGTTAATGATGAAATAAGGAATTTTTTTTTTTTTTTTATCGATCTATTTTAGACAAAGGTTTATATTTTATCTTATAATATAATTATATTATATATTATATATATATATATTTATTTTAATTACTATTAATATATATATAAATATATATATATATTATTATTATATATATATATATATATATATATATATATATATATATATATATATATATATATATATATATATATATATATATATATATATATATATAATATATATATATATATATATATATATATATATATATATATATATATATATATATATATATATATATATATATATATATATATATATATATATATATATATATATATATATATATATATATATATATATATATATATATATATATATATATATATATATATATATATATATATATATATATATATATATATATATATATATATATATATATATATATATATATATATATATATATATATATATATATATATATATATATATATATATATATATATATATATATATTATATATATATATATAATATATATATATATATATTAAAATATTATTTTACAAAGAGCAAGTAATAATTAACTGAAATAATTAATGCAACGAATTATTTGCAATTTTACACATAAAACAAATAAAATTATCAAATTGTTTCCAATTATTCGGTTATTAAACATATGGCTTCAATTCACTAAATTTAAATTAATTCATGTTAAATTTATATTTCCAAACACTGAAAAAATATTGCGAAAATATTTTATCTTTCTGAATATATATGTATTTAAAAATAAATAATTGTTAAAATGTTTCCATTTATATGGTTCATAAAAAACCAACACAAAATTCACTAAATTTGAATAAAAAACAGAATGATGAAAATTCTATAAATTTAAATTTATCTCCATTAATTAAATAATATTCCTTTTCTGTATATGTGCATATAAAAACAAATAATAAATAGGCATAGTCAAAATATTTTCAGTCAAACAATTTTAAACAAACTTTAACACAAAATTCACTAAATTTCAAAATTTCACTAAATTTGAATGACAAATTCTAAATATTCACTAAACCAATATTTCTTTTGAGGTTTATCCACATTTTCGTTTTATTAAAAAGAATGGCCTTTGATGAGGGCAATCGATAAAGATGGAAGGAATGAAAATTGTGTCGAAATATGGCCAGGGACGTGATCGAAAAGACAGCCTAAATTAAAATGTGGAAACTTTTTTCCAACTTTGTTTATTGGGGAATTTAAAATATTTTCTTTCTCAGATTCTTCGAAAAAAAAATTTAAACTTTTACATTCTTTCATATAAGAAAAATATTTAAGAAACTTTTACACATAACTTCTTCGAAGGTACAATAATATTGACAGGCATTGGAATGCTATAAATATATATATATATATATATATATATATATATATATATATATATATATATATATATATATATATATATATATATATATATATATATATATATATATATATATATATATATAATTTATATCTGCATGATAATTTGAACCACCCTGCATCATGCGGAAAATTGTGTATATATATATATATATATATATATATATATATATATATATATATATATATATATATATATATATATATATATATATATAATATATATATATATATATGTATGTGTGTGTGTGTGTGTGTGTGTGTGTGTGTGATTTTGGTTAAAGAACTTTTAATGAATTAAATGTTATGTAAAAAGAACTGCTTATTAAAATTTTTAGTATATATATATATATATATATATATATATATATATATATATATATATATATATATATATATATATATATATATATATATATATATATATATATATATATATATATATATATATATATATATATATATATATATATATATATATATATATATATATATTATTTGATTAATTAAACTGGACGTGCTTAGGTAGGTAGCATATTTTAAATTAATATAACAAACAACTACTGTGATTGAATTTCTTTTTTATAGATTAATCGATATAAATATACCTATCATTCGATATTTGCAAAAAAAAAATAAAAAAAAATAAAAAATAAAAAAGGAAAAAAAAAAAAAAAAAAAAAAAAAAAAATATTATATATATATATATATATATATATATATATATATATATATATATATATATATATATATATATATATATATATATATATATATATATATATATATATATATATATATATATATATATATATATATATATATATATATATATAAACAGGGCAAGAAAAATTCCTCTCGAAAATGAATGTTCAGTCAAGTTTTCAAATTTTAATTTACAAATAATAAAATAATTTTACAAGGTGCCAGGTGCTAGATGCCAGATTCCAGGTGCCAGAATAATTTAATAAGGTACCAAAATTCACATCTAATAATGCCTTAAACTTTCGAAGACAATCAATCACTAGACAGATTTTTTTAAATTTATACTGAAACTTAAGAAAAAATATACATTTTTTTTCCTAGCCAAATGGTATGGAAGAGACAAAGTTCTTCTCTCTTGGACATTGTCTTCAAACAAAACTTTCCTAATAATAATATGCTTAACTTTTTCTCTCTAGAGTATATATATATATATATATATATATATATATATATATATATATATATATATATATATATATATATATATATATATATATATATATATATATATATATATATATATATATATATATATATATATATATATAATTTAAAAATCGTGTTTATTATTTATGATAAACATTTAAACCAGTAAAACATAATAAGGACAACGTTTCAGCCCAGGTACTCAGAGCTCTCATCAGTTCCAGTTTGATAAGACAGACGAGAAAAGAACTTTTCTTGTCTGTCCACCAAATTTAGTGTTTTAGTAATATTTAGCGTTCATGAGAACCCTATGTCAGTTTCAGAGAAGGTTAAACATTATCTGATACACTGCTTTTGAAACTGTCCAGTTCAATGGATTGGAAAAATTGGGATGGAAGGGTTCCAAACCTTACTATTATGATACATGTAAGAATGAGCAAAACCGTTAAGTCTGTGGGAAGGTAGTCGGACAAGAAAGGATTGGTGTGTGTGAAAAGATGAGTTCTAATGATTCTGTTCAAAGAAGAATATATGCGACAAGAAAGTGCAGAAAAACCATAGAATAAAGAGCACGAAGCAAACGGTTCATAGGCCAGAATGAGGTTGGAGATGAGATCTGAAGATTTGATAAGTCAAAAAGTCTTCCTTTTGAGAAAAGCTGTGGGAATGGAACAACCCTAACCATATATAAGATATTTACTCCATGCGAAGACTAACAACCTCCCTATACAGAATAAACAATTTTAGCGGTGTAAATTAGTTCTATAGACAACTCAAAGTTCCCAAGCTCTGCCTTAGAAGTTTGCTAGACGACAAAAAAAAAATAAATAAATAAATAAATAAAATAAGTAAAAAAGTGATCCTTACAAAGGAAACTCTAAGAATATTAAGAACAAAGGAAGATTTTAATTGTAAATTTTCAAAGGTTGTTGTTGTCTGGAAGAGTGTGTCGAGATAAAAGTTACATGGACCAAAATTTTGAGACAATGAAAACAGCAATTTTTTCGGCCCCAATCAGGAACAGGAGAAAGAGAAGGAGTTAGCTAACAAAAATCACCATCCTAGTATTGTTATTTGTCGTTAAGTGGGACTCCTCTCCATATGAAAGTAGTAGCAAAGAATAGAGTCAGCATAGGAGTGGATAGATGACGAAGCATCAGATAGGTTATAAATGAAGATAAATGAAAATTTGAAAAAAAGTAGGAGATAGGGCAGAACTCTGAGGAACACCACTGTTAATAAATATATAGGGTAAATAATAATCATCTGCAACAGCTTTTATAAAGCGACTGGAAAGGACCAGAAAGGAAAATAGATACTGAAGACATGCTTTAATAAAAAGTTTTGTTCCATAGTTTATCGAAAGCTTTTGATATGTCAAGAGCCCCAGTAAAAGATTTCCCGAAATCCGGAAGAGAAGAGGAAAGAGTCAGTATGAAAAAAAGAAGATAATCAACAAAACGATTCTCTGATATACAGTCATACTGTAGATCAGAAGTCAATTTATATGATTCAAGATGTTTCAAAATCTAATCATTAATTAATTAATCCAAATTTGATAGAGTTCATAACTTTAGAAAGTACTAAGATTAAAGCAACAGAACAATAGTTAGAGGTTTCAAAAAGGTTCCTTTTTTTCAGATATAGGTTGATTTATTAAGCTCACGCTTCATCAAGGAAGAAAAGGGTAAAATTGACAGGCAGAAGCGATGTACTTTACCAGGTCAGGGCAAGTTTTGAGAACTATACATATACCGTCAAGACTCAAAATTAGAAATTCAAAAATAAACAACCACTTCAGGATGAAAATTGGTGTTAGGAACAGTATGTGGGAACAGGGTAGGGTTTGCTGTCGGAGAACTCAAGTACCCAAGTTTCAGCTAATGATAAATATATGAGGTCTGGAGGAATCGAGATTGATTAGAATTTTTTTGAATAAACTTCTTTCAAATGGCGAGATAAAAAAATTAAAAAGGAATTTTCCTTAACAAAAATATTGCGAAGAAAAGAAAAGATTGAATATAAAAAAATATAAGAAGTATTAGTCATAACTGGTATCATGATGCAAGTAACGAAGATCCATCTAAGAGTAGTGTTGGTTAGAATAAGATAAAATTGGATCTCATTTTCTGGAGAATAGAATGGATTTGTCAAGGGAAAAGACAAAAAACTCCATCCCTGTGCTTTATTGACTACGAAAACGCTTTTGAAAAAGTACGGACACGAGAACTAGATGAAGATACGAGGGTTTAGAAACAGATAAGAAAGATCTGAGTATATTGGAGTAGGAAATTGGCTGCTGAAATAGAAGGTAATGAGTAAAAAGGTCATTTTATTTAGAGAAATTCCGACAAGATTACGTGATGTCAAAAGATTTGTTCAACCCTAATAAAGAGATTATTACAAGAAATATTAAAAACTGATGGGGACAAAAAATAAATTGGCAAAATCTTAAGTTAAAGCAAGTGAGAAGAAATATTTGATTATAAATATAACAAAAAAAAAAGAATTTGGTTTTAGTAAAGATATATAAAACTCTCGGGATTAATGTTAGAGAGAAACTCGGTGAAACAAATCGAAAAGATTAGCAATGTGGGAAATTAAATAAACTGGAATATAGGACATATTATGATGAAATTTAAGGAAGTGTAGAAAAAAAAGAATATCTTTAACAAGATTATAGATTTGGTGAGAAAGAGTAAGGCATCAATAAATACAAGGAAAAAAATAATTAAATACTCTGCATTGTCAAAATTGTCGAATGGATACGAAACACTGACATGACAAGTAAAATAATTGCTAGAAGGCTTGATCTGATTCTGGAGATAGATGGATGAAGAAAAAATTATCAGTTTAAGGAAATGGTAAAAGAGATAATTAAATAACAAGAACAGCGGTTTGTGAAAAAAATATCATACAAAAAATAAGAACTAAAAATGAATGTCTCACTGGGATAACCGGAAAAGGACAGGCAAGACGGAGATCTAGAATGAACTGCATGAACAACCTGATAAGAGTGTTAAGCCTCGTATAAAAATACGCTAAAAGTAAATTATTACAAAAAGCACACACACAAACACACAAAAAAAAAAAAAAAAAAAAAAAAACAGTAGTTCTACTGAAAGTAAATTTTGTGGTTACCAACGTCCAAATAAATAGTGAGAACATTGCACTATATATATATATATATATATATATATATATATATATATATATATATATATATATATATATATATATATATATATATATATATATATATATATATATATATATATATAGCTATTCCTCCTCCTTCAACCCCCTCCAACTCATTTATGCCTAAAATTATAATTTCTTCTAAAGACGTTATTTCTGCTCTCTCTGAGCTGAACACTAAGAAGGCGTACGGTCCTGATGGTATTCCTCCTGTGGTTCACAAAACTTGTGCTTCCGAGCTTGCACCCTGCCTTGGTAAACTATTTCGTCTTTGCCTTTCTACTTCAACCTTCCCTTCTTGCTGGAAACGTGCGCTCATTCAGCCTGTGCCGAAGAAGGGGGATCCCTCTCAGCCCTCCAACTACCGTCCCATTTCTTTGACCTCCGTTCTTTCTAAAGTTTTCGAATCTATCCTTAACAGGAAGATTTGGAAACATCTCAATTCTTCTAATCTTATCTCTGATCGCCAGTATGGGTTCGTAAGAAACGCTCTTGGTGATCTTCTTTCCCTTCTCTCTGACTCTTGGTCCTCCGCTCTTCGGCATTTCGGTGAATCTTTTGCTGTCGCGCAATGGACATATTGAAAGCCTTCGATAGGGTCTGGCACAAAGCTTTGATTTCAAAACTCCCCTCTTTCGGTATCTATCCTTCACTCTGTGATCTCCTCTCTAATTTCCTTTCCGGTCGTTCTATAGCAGCTATTGTAGACGGCCACCGTTCTTCCTTTAAACCTATTAACAATGGTGTTCCTCACGGGTCTGTTCTATCCCCAACACTTTTTCTACTTTTCATTAATGATCTTCTTCCTATTACTTCATCTCCTATACACTCCTATGCTGATGACTCCACACTTCATTACTCCTTTCAGTTTGAAAGACGTCCATCCCAACAACAGTTATTAGACTCGAGAAAGGTAGCCTTGGAGCAACTAACCTCTGATCTTTCACGTATTTCCAATTGGGCAGAGAAAACATGGTTGTTTTCAATGCCTCAAAAACTCAGTTCCTCCATCTCTTCTTCGAAAACACACAACTCAAACCTTCATCTGTTCTTAATATTCTAGGTGTTTCTTTTTCTCGTGATCTTTCTTGCAAAGATCACTTTACTTCTCTCTCTAAACAAGCTTCTAAGAGGTTGGGTGTTCTGAGGCGCCTTCAGAATTACTTCACGCCACTCCAGTTGCTTGCTCTGTATAGGGGTGTTGTTCGTCCCTGTATGGAGTACGCTTCACACATCTGGGGTGGCTCCACTCATACAGCTCTCTTGGAAAAGGTGGAGTCTAGAGTATTTCGTCTCATCAACTCTCCTGCTCTTACTAACTCTCTCCTATCTCTCTCTGCCCGTCGAATTGTTGCGTCACTCTCTCTATACTATCGCTATTACAACGGACACTGCTCTTCTGAACTCTCTCGTCGCATACCTCCTCCACTGAGAAGAGCCCGATGACTCGAATTTCTACACAGTCTCATCCTTTCTCTGTCCAACTCTCTGACCCAGACTTAACCGCTATGCTCAATCTTACATATACTCTACTGGTAAAGTCTGGAACACACTCCCTTTATCTGTTTTTCTAACTTCCTTTGACTTGCATACTTTTAAACGCCGTGTATCTGGACACGTCGGCCAACATCGACCTGAATAGAATTTTTCCAACTCCGGTGGAATTCAGTAGGCCTCTGGCCTTTGCCCACCGGAGGAGATATAAAATAATATATATATATATATATATATATATATATATATATATATATATATATATATATATATATATATATATATATATATATATATATATATATATATATATAATATATATAATATTTATATTTCAACTTATATGATAGAAGTTAATGTAAGGGGGAGACCTTTTCAGTGAGAAGTCACTTTATTATTTAAAGTTGAGAAAGGATCCAAAAATCATGAATGAGGAAATCAAAACGGGTAAGATGAAATTGTAAGAATTTTGTAAGCGATTTTTTGAAATTTTTATTCTTCAATATTTTTATTTTCTCTCTCTCTCTCTCTCTCTCTCTCTCTCTCTCTCTCTCTCTCTTCTTTCTCTCTCTCTCTCTCTCTCTCTCTCTCTCTCTCTCTCTCTCTCTCATCAGGAAATGCATTTCAAGAAATATATAAAACAAAATTCTTTAGATTTTTAGGTATTTTTTGGGCTAGAAAGAAATATTTGCGCATTGACTATCAAATAGTTTTTCTTTTCAATAAAACTTTTTTTGACACGCTTTACCCCTTTATATATATATATATATATATATATATATATATATATATATATATATATATATATATATATATATATATATATATATATATATATATATATATATATATATATATATATATATATATATATATATATATATATATATGAGTGTGCAGTCGTCAACAGAAGTTCGTTCCTTTTAAGCTGGAAATAAATATTTATATAAAATGGGGATCATTTCAGGTTCAGCTAATCACAGTTCAATTAAGCCCCGCTCAATGTTTTTATTTTCTTTTTATTCAAAATAGAGCTTTTATGAAATGATTTCCATTTTATATAAATATTTATTTCCAGCCTAATAGGAACGAACTTCTGTTGACGACTGTACAATATATATATATATATATATATATATATATATATATATATATATATATATATATATATATATATATATATATATATATATATATATATATATATATATATATATATATATATATGTAAAATAAATAGATTGAAATAGGTTTGTTCGTAGTGAATCTTATACGTATAATGAACCATAATGTCGATAAAAATATCGCCGTAATAATACTTTATTAATTAAATTATATAAACGTTTCGAGTCTGTCATGACTCATTATCAATATATAGTCTGGAAAAAGAGAAAGAGAAACAAAGTAAGTGAATTAATAAATTAAATATACGTTAGTTAAGTTATAAAAAAAAAAAAATAACTTAACTAGCGTATATTTAAGTTATTGATTCATTTACTTTGTTTCTCTTTCTCTTTTTCCAGATTATATATTGATAATGAGTCTTGACAATCGAAACGTTTATATAATTTAATAAAGTATTATTACGGTGTATATATATATATATATATATATATATATATATATATATATATATATATATATATATATATATATATATATATATATATATATATATATATATATATGTACAATACATACTGCTCCTAAAATAAATTAGATTAGAACCATGACATAGAAAAGAGAAGAGAGTGAAATTGACTAAACGTAGAAATGAAACCTGAATCGTATATCATATTGCTGTCTCCTCGTGTCCAGTAATTGAGCGACGTTGGATGAGCTTCTGTGAAACATTCAAGGGTAACCTGAGATCCAATATTAGCTCCAATCAACTGGTGAGGAATCCAAAGCATGGGAGGAACTGTAACAGAAGGAATTAGAGAATTAAAATATTTAAACCTTTACTAACCATATATATATATATATATATATATATATATATATATATATATATATATATATATATATATATATATATATATATATATATATATATATATATATATATATATATATATATATATATATATATATAATATATGAGAAGGACCCGGGAGAGTTTTTAAGAGCTCTAAAGGCATGCTAAATAGGTCCTTTGCTATTATTGTTTCACATTCTACACATCTGTCTTCACATCCCACACATGTCTACACATTTTGTACCATACACAAATGCATAATCATATTTTATCTGAATTTTTAACCTTTTTGAAGTAGGGCTGTCAGGTACAGATTGCGTGCCCACGATCCCGCTGAATTTTTTTAAAGATATTAGCGAACTGCATAACTTCAGAGAAATCCGAGGAGGGAAGCAGCTTCCAAATATTTCCCCTCTATCATTCCTCTCCCTATCATCACTTGAGTTGTAGCTACCCTGTTACTATGACGGAAGCTGTGAATGAAGTGCGGATAATTTTTGACACCCCCTCGTATATATATATATATATATATATATATATATATATATATATATATATATATATATATATATATATATATATATATATATATATATATATATATATATATATATATATATATATAGGGTGAGCCGGGAGGAACGCACAAAACTCTGGAAATGTTTTCTACGCATTAATATATGACTAAAACACCAAAAAATTGTAATCTGATTTTCATTTCTTGACGAGTTACAGCTTTCCAAAGGCTTAAGTATGATCAAGTAGGTTACCACAAGTTTATTTGAAAACAACATTTATTTTAAAATATATTTTCAAAGTAATCACTATGGACCTCTATATATTTTCTGGCTCGTCTGCGAACAGCATTTATTGCTCTCCAAATTTATTCTCATTTTTCTTTTGTGTGAGCTGCAGCATTCAAAATACGGCTAAATAGTGCATCTCGATTTCCACCTTTCTTTTGTATACCTTACTTTTCAAACAATCCCAAAAACAAAAATGCAATGGTGTGATGTCTGGAGATCTTGGAGGCCAACTATTGGCCTACCTCAACCAATCCATCGTTTTGGAAAAGTTTCCTTTAAATACTAGGTAATCTGGCGAGCAAAATATTGACGAGCTCCATCCTTATGATAGTACATAGCATTTTTTCAAGTTTAAAGGAACATCTTCTAATAGACCTTAAAACTCATTTTATAAAAATTCCAAAAATTTTATAAAAGTTCTCTGTTAGGCTGTAATCATTAATGAAAGGACCAATTAAATGACCATCGACAATCTAACATCACAAGTTAACTGAAATTCGATGCTGAAAATTTGTTGCGACTATTTCGTGGATATTTTCGTCAGACCATCAATGTGAATTGAAGGTATTTTAGACGCCGTTACAAGTGAATATTTCTTTATCAGTAAAAAGTATGTATCGAACATAATGACGATTAGCGATTATTCATCGATAAAATTGCATACGTATATCATAGTTGTAGGTGCAGTACACTCTGTAGGTGGTATGGATATAAGCCCTGATCGTGCAAAATGTAAATCACTCTTGCTTGAGAAATTTAAAGATGAACATCAAATTTTCTTAATCTGTTCCACTAAATCCAAAAGGCCTTCTACCTCATTTGCATCTTGTCTACGGTCACGCTCAGATGTGATGAACGTACTGGGAAGGCTACCGATCTCACACAATGTGCGGAAAGTTTTGATAAATATGTTTTATCCAAAATTCAAGGATGCGGAAACCGTTGACGATACTCTTCAAGCGTTGCAGTAGCATTCCCATTGAAAAAACTATAAACAAACAAATATCACATTCCAATATTCCAGATATGAAAAGAAGTGTGGCATTGTTTAGTACTTTTATCACTGTTTTTTCACTAGCCCTTTCAGTTTGAAAGGCCCCTCCCAACAGGAGTTAATCGATGGAAGAAGAGTGGCCTTGGAGCAACTGACCTTTGATCTTTCTCGTATTTCAAATTTGGGTAGAGAAAATATGGTCGTTTTCAATGCCTCAAAAACTCAATTCCTCCATCTTTCTACTCGACACAACCTTCCACACAACTACGACATCTTCTTAAAACACTCGACTCAAACTTTTATATGTTCTTAATATTTTCAGTGTTTCTTTCACTCGTGATCTTTCTTGGAAAGATCACCTAACTTCTCTTTTTAAACAAGCTTCTAAGAGATTGGGTGTTCTGAGGCACCTTTGTGATTTTTTCACGTCACCCCCCCAGTTGCTTGTTCTTTATAGGGGTGTTGTTCCCCCTGTATGGAGTATGCTTCCTACATCTGGGGTGGTTCCGCACACATACAGCTCTTCTCGAAAAGGTGAAGTCTTGGGTTTTACGTTTTATAAACTCTTTTACTCTTACTAACCTTCTCCAACCTCTTTTTGCCTGCCGTATTGTTGCGTCACTCTCTTTATACTTTCGCTATTTCAACGGACATTGCTCTTCTGAACTCTCACTTCGAATACCTCCTCCATAGAGAAGGGCTAGCGCGACACGACTTTCTACACAGTCTCATCCTTTCTCTGTCCAACTCTTCGACTCCAGACTTAACCGCTATGCTCAATCTTTCTTGTACTCTACTGTCAAAGTTTGTAACACACTTCCTTTATTTGTTTTTCAAACTTAATTCGATTTGCACACTTTTAAACGCCTTGTATCAGCATATTCCCAACTCTGGTGGGAATTGATAGGCCTCGACCTTTTCCCACCAGTATATATATATATATATATATATATATATATATATATATATATATATATATATATATATATATATATATATATATATATATATATATATATATATATATATATATATATATATATATATATATATATATATATATATATATATATATATATATATATATATATATATATATATATATATATATATATATATATATATATATATATATATATATATATATATATATATATATATATATATATATATATATATATATATATATATATATATATATATATATATATATATATATATATATATATATATATATATATATATATATATATATATATATATATATATATATATATATATATATATATATATATATATATATATATATATATATATATATATATATATATATATATATATATATATATATATATATATATATATATATATATATATATATATATATATATATATATATATATATATATATATATATATATATATATATATATATATATATATATATATATATATATATATATATATATATATATATATATATATATATATATATATATATATATATATATATATATATATATATATATATATATATATATATATATATATATATATATATATATATATATATATATATATATATATATATATATATATATATATATATAACTTTTGATGATATAATTCATTGAGAGATCTCATGCCTATAATCGGTAAAGATTATAATGGTTTAGTGGTTTTAGCTTTAAGGGAACTTCTGTGACCCTCTTCCTTTCCTGTAGAGATGTTATCTCCCTTTTGTTCCTTGATATTCAGGGGAAAACATGCAGGCATCTCTTGTTACCAAGGCCATAAAAAAAAATTTTTTTTTGAAGAGGGATTCTAATATTTTATTATTTTTATATCTTTTATTCTTACTGTTAGTTTTTAAGAGAAATAGTTTATTCTCTATTATATATTATTTTTATACTATCATTATTATTATTTTCTTGGGTTTCTGGTGTCATAATATCGCTATCACCTCTAGTAGCATCTATTATTGTTATAATAACTCAAACTCATATCTTCACTTTTGAATGAAATGATAACCACAACACAGTGGTGAGAAAGCGTTATGCTATATTTAGATTGAAGTTAAGATTGTATTGTGCTTGTTAATTTCCATCCCTACTTTCTGGTATAATGTGTAAGTTACTTTAGAATGTGGTTAAATAACAACTGATTTGAGTTTTACAGTTCTCTGATTTCCAAAGAATAAAAATATTAACACGTTATGTTAATTTCATTTAACTAAAGTATAAGTTTATCATCATATTTTAACATATAAATGTATTCCGAATGGGAGAAGAGAATGAAACTTCTGAGTCTTTTTTTTTAATTTACAAAATATCGCAAAATGTTACACAGAGCATAAAAATTTCATCCAATTTGAAGAAATGTCAGCTGTAAAAGTCACTTTTGTGACGAACATTGTCTTCCAAATTTTCTTCAATGGACGAAATTTTCTACTTCAACTTTTGAAATATTTTTAGTAATAGGGATTATTTTTATACTATCATTATTTTTATTTTCTTAGGTTTCTGGTGTCATAATATCGCTATCAGTTCAGGGAACTGAAAAAAACTATTCTCGTTTGCCGAAGAACGAAACAATCGTCGAATAATGAAAATAAAATCATCAATTATTTTAAACTTTTTAAAAATATATCAAAATTTAAACTAGAAAATTTCGTCCATTGAAGAAAATTTGGAAAAAAATGTTCGTCGCAAAAGTGACTCTCACTGCTGAAATTTCTTCATTGGAAGAAATTTTCATTCTCTGTGTAATAACGTTAGAAAATGACAACCCAGCTTGTGTTACTATGAAGGAATTAATATCAAAGCACAATCCAAAAGAGTCATTAACTTCAATTTTACAGAAGAAGATTTTTGTTTAATTAATTCGTTCGTCAGAAAGGTTAAATGCATTAAAAAAAAAAAAGTTGCATCCATATTAAATTTTCTTTACAATTTTTTTTTATTATATAAAAAGATCTCTCCGAATTGAATTGGATCTAAGCTTAACTACCAAATATTATAATATGATATCCAATTGTCAAGTACATCAAATATCTAAAAAAAACTATCCCTTTCACAGATCTTTAAATCAACTCAAAGAATGAAATTGAATTAGACAATTAAGAATGAAAAAAAAGATACTTACAATCAACGCTAACCAAGATTCTTTTGCTCACTGTTGGCGGATGACCATTTGAAGCTATACATAGATAAGCTCCCATGTCCATTCTACTCACTTTACTTAGAGTTAATACTTCGCTAATTACTTCTGTTACTGAAATTAAACAATATATATATATATATATATATATATATATATATATATATATATATATATATATATATATATATATATATATATATATATATATATATATATATATATATATATGACTGGCGTGGTGCAGTGGTAGAGTGTTAATCTGTTATGCCAAATGTCGTTGGCTTAAATCCCTTTCATGGCGGTCGCCTTGTCAGGGCGGAGGGGCTTACGATGGCATTCACTTTGAAAAGTGATACTGAAAACTATTCCCATAAGCATAATAAAATATGATGCAACGAGGTCTTGAAAACTTATTTCATCTTCATACTTATATAGTATAAGCACAGCAAGATTAATTGGACATTAACTTTTTTTATCTGCTGGTGTGGTACAGTGGTTAAGTGTTGAACTTTGGCTGAACTTTGGTTCGATACTAGATTTAGATAACACCTGACAAAATTCTAATATATATATATATATATATATATATATATATATATATATAATATATATATATATATATATATATATATATATATATATATATATATTATATATATATATATATATATATATATAGGCTTAGGTGTAGATTGTTTCTGACCTTCGATATTTTTTATATCGATATTTTTTTATGTCGATATTTTATTTTAATCGATACTTTTATACCTAACGAATTTCAATTTACCTTTGACTGTTCAAGATATAAGTGTAATTTGTTCTTTTCAGTTCAGATACCTTAAATTTTGGTTATGTTATAAACTAAAAGTACATTAAAATTATTATTATTATTTAGGTTAAATTACGGCATCTTCGGTAGTTCAGGTTATGATAAGTCGAATTAGGTTCTGCTAGAAAAGTAAGTAATAATAATTGTGTGTATGTCTAGTGTAATAGTACCTCTGGCAACGTTCTTGTTTACGTTAGGCTTCTCCGATATTTTCGATTATCGATATTTTCGGACAATCGAAAGTCAGAAACAATCTACACCTTTACCATATATATATATATATATATATATATATATATATATATATATATATATATATATATATATATATATATATATATATATATATATATATATATATATATATATATATATATATATATATATATATATATACATATATATATACAGTGGAACTCCAATATTCGTCATTAATGCGTTCCCGATTGGATGATGAATATCGAAAAAGACGAGCATCGAACAATTTTTCCAATAGGAATTAACTAAAAATGGATTAATTCGTTCCCAGCCTCGAATTTTGCCTATCTATTCTTTAACAAAAAAAAAAAATTCACTCTAGAATCGATTTCCGAAATCATTTCAAACACTGTACAATTTAACTACAGTACATATTAACCGGCGTACTGCCATAAATAATACGTAATAAGCACTGTGTAGGCCTACATTAATGCTAAACACAAATAAAATTTTAAAAAGAAATTTACCTTTTGGATGAGAAAAACAATGATTGTTATTAATAAGAGTTTTTATTTTTAAGGTTATAGGTTATTATTGGTTGGAAGGTGAGTCGCCCTCCATTACGAATATTGACTTTTCGACGAATATCGAAATAAAAATTTGACGAAAAACAGGGCGAATATCGAAGACGAATACTGGCGGGGACGAATATTGGAGTTCCACTGTATATATATCCTTTGAAAAGTGTAAAACAATGATTAAAAGAAGTAATAAAAAATTGAAAATGCGACCGAATATTTAGGATTTTTAATAGGAATCTAAAAGTTTGCAGTGGAAATCGAAAGAAGTGACTGCCACAATTGAAAATTAAATTAAAATAATGCAAAAATAACAAATCAAAACCAAGGAAAAGGATTGATATATAAACTACAAAAACGGTTCATTTATATTCAAAACGAATATCAATAAATGGAATAGCTATGTAAGAAGAATATACCTAAACTGGTGCATCGGATATTAATTTGAATAAAACACTTTACTTTTATTTGGAATTGACACAGCTTTGGTGTGACCTGACAGGTAAACATTACGACGTATCTTCTCTGATTCTATTCTCTCTTCAAATCTTCCTCAGAAATAACTCCATTTTCTAAAAAGACATTTGACTTCATTTAAAGTGATTATTGTCTAGGTGGAAGTTTTCTGTCCAATCGAGCAGAATACTCGACATTAGCAAACTCATAATATTCTTCTGTTTGCTGCCTAATTTTATACCTCATTCTTGCTAATCCCATCCCTTGAAGGATAGTCGTTTCATAATATGATAATAATGTTTAATGTATATCATTCTCTAGTATTCACAACATTTTTGGTTTGAGAACGAATACTAACGTATAGAGTTACTCTGTTACTTCTCTGGAAATGTAAATTTTATTAATCAGATCTAATACTTTTTTTGATAGTAAATTATCAGGTATTATTCAGTATTTCTAACGAAGCTCCATTCTCACTTAATTTTTCTGTTCTCGTCTTGAAATCATCTTGTTGATAATTGGTGGCACTACTCTATTGTATGAGACGATCAAGATTTCTGGTCTGTGGTCTCTAGAAAATTCTCAAAAAATAAAAAATAAAAAAAAAATAAAAAATTACACCTCTCGATACGTTCTTTCTTCCCCATTATCAGTGTTCCCTTTTTCTTCAATAATGTTTTTTTATTTTTATAAATTTTTTCCTGTTTATTCAGAAACCAATTCGCACATCATTTACTGATCTCTGTTTGCAAAAATTCTTCATATTTTTCAGCATTGCTGTTTCATTCATGTTTTATTGGCCTTTTTATATACTTTTATATGACATTTTGTTTTTTATCTTTAACACTTTCTCATTTCTTCCATCATGATGAGAATATTTCTGGCCATGAATGAGATTTCGTCTTTAATTTCATATTCTTTGGAATAATTTGGTTGTTTTCAGATGTCAACGTTGCTGTACTGTTGAAACGTAAATGTGAATTATAAGAGTGTTAAAGTGTTTCCACTTTTTCGCGCCATTGAAAACCAAGTCTGAAACGGCCCAGAATCTTTTTATACACTTGTAACACTGATTTTGTTAACAAAATACCCAAACCCCATTCTAGCTTCCCTTCCATCATGCAAAATATCCAAGGATAACACACTATCTTCTTTCAGCTTATTTTTCAGTTTTTAGTAACAATAATAATAATAATAATAATAATAATAATAATAATAATAATAATAATAATAATAATAATAATAATAATAATAATAATAATAATGATATAATAATAATATAAATAACTTAACTATAATAAGTAATAATAATAATATAATAATAATAATAATAATAATAATAATAATAATAATAATAATAATAATAATAATAAGAATAATGATACGGATAATAAAATGGTAATAGTGACAGTAATAAGGCTTATAATATTGATTCCAAAACTAACTTCTATTTCAGCAATAATTTAAAAGTAAAATGAAAATACCCATAGTGGAAGTAAATAATAATAATAATAATAATAATAATAATAATAATAATAATAATAATAATAATAATAATAATAATAGTGACAAAATAATAATAATAATAATAATAATGATAATAATAATAATAATAATAATAATAATAATAATAATAATAATAATAATAATAATAATAATAATAATAATAATAATAATAATAATAATAATAATAATAATAATAATAATAATAATAATAATAATAATAATAATAATAATAATAATAATAATAATAATAATAATAATAATAATAATAATAATAATAATAACCGAAACAAGGAAATTAATATTGGTAATGAAAATACTTTTTTATTTTGTGCGCAAAGGCTCTCAAAGATCTTTCATTTTTTAAATCCATTGGTAGATCATTAAAAAGCTTTGTTGACTTATAGCGACATCTTTTCTGGTTTTTTCTAATCTATAGAATGGAGAGTTTATATGTAAGTTATTTCGCAGATTAATATATCTTTGAATTTGATTTTTATGAAAGCTAGATATTAGGAAATAGCATGCGCCATTGTTTTGTATTTTGTGTTGTTTTTGATAGAAAAAGATTTTATAAGTAGGGTAATTGTAAGATTTTTGGTTTTTTGAAAAATGGTTGGGTATGGTCATAGAGAAGGGTAGCTCTTTGTAAACGAATGAAGCGATTTTGCATAATAATAACAGGGTTGATAACAGAGTTTCTAGCAATGCCGCAAATTGCTAGGCAATGCAACAACTGTACAATAATATAATATTAATATTATTAATTATTATTATTATTATTATTATTATTATTATTTTTTTTTTTTTTTTTTTTTTTTTTTTTTTTTTTTACCTGTAGTTGCCTCATCATCATCATCATCATCATTATTATTATTATTATTATTATTATTATTATTATTATTATTATTATTATTATTATTATTATTATTATTATTTAGGCAAAATATGTCGAATTTTATGTAACAGATTTTAAAGATTTTTTTTTCCGTTTTACTTTTTATTTAAACAATAGTGAAAAAACAAAAAAAACAAATTTCCTCCTGTTATGAAATTACTAAAAAATGAATTAGTTCAGCCTCTGATAAAAGTATAATAATAATATATAACAATAATAATAATAATAATAATAATAATAATAATAATAATAATAATAATAATAATAATAATAATAATAATAATAATAATAATAATAATAAAATTATTAAGCTCTAATGAATCCTCGCACTATAAGGCTTTGCATCCTTCTCACTGAACAGCTGATATGTGTGTGAGGTACGAGCTACTTCCCAGAGGTGGCTTTGTTAATTTCTCTCCCCCTCCCTTTGATGACAGGAAGGGTAGATTTTTCCTAAGTTTTTCTCTAAAGTATTTCGGGGGAAAATTGCGAAAAATTTGGAAGAATAATTTCTCTATTTGTAAATTTTTTTTTTCCTTGTTTTTATCCATCATTACTGTAATCTGTTAGATTTCAGTGTTAGTTGTAATTTTAATTTTTTGTTTTCAGTTATTTGTTTGAGCTCTTTTTTTATTTTTGTATCTTTCACAAAGATGTTTGGTTATAATTTTGTTAAATTTTTATATTCTGCTTTTAAAGTTTAGATTTTCATCCATGTTCTCTTTTTTTTATTTTGATTTTAATTTGTGGTCCTTAGGCTTCATATTGCCGAGTACTGTCTAATCAAAACTAATGTTTTTTGAATGCTGTGTTTTTCTATTTCTTGTTTATTTTATCAGTAGATTTTTTTCATATATATATATATATATATATATATATATATATATATATATATATATATATATATATATATATATATATATATATATATATATATATATATATATATATATATATATATATATATATATATATATATATATATATATTTAAAAAAATTAAATTTTTTTTTTTTTTTTTAAGTTTGACCGATTTTTATGAAATCTGCAGAGTGGTATATGAATTTCAATGCACTTAAAAAAAAGTTGATTTCTGACGTTTTTATGTATCTATAAGGGTTTTAAAGTTTTTGGCAAAATTTTCTTTTGAAAAAGTGAATAGCGGGGAAAAATCACTGGTCAAAATGACATGAAAATTGAACTGTATATTCACAAATGTATTAGCTATAAACGATAGAATACGATTTTTGATATCTGATTTTGGTGCTTTAGGAAAAAAGATATATGCTTTCTTCTGTCCAACTGAAAAAAATTTTTTGGAAAATTTACCACCCCGGACAAAAAATTAAAATTTATTTAGTGGAAGTACAGAGCTACAACTTTCCCTCAATACATCATTCAATGATATTTGTTCTTTTCGAGATATAGCGTTTCAGATTTTGACAATTTTGAATTTATTTTTAAAAAGTCCAAAATTTGAGAGACTATAACTCGAAAAGAACAAATATCATTGAATGATGTATTGAGAGAAAGTTGTAGCTCTGTACCTCCTCTAAACAACCTCTTAATATGAAAAAGTTGTAACTTTCTATATATTAAATTTATTCAGCATTGTCATATCTTCAAAGATATTTTTATTGGGATTTATTTCAGCTTATGTCAAATTAAGATCTATCCCAATTCACTTTATATTTTTATAGTAAAATGAATTCCTTATAAAAATATTTAATCTGTCATATATATATATATATATATATATATATATATATATATATATATATATATATATATATATATATATATATATATATATATATATATATATATATATATATATATATATATATATATATATATATATATATATATATATATATATATATTGAAACTTTGAAGTTTTTTAACTGTTTCTATTTCATTTATATTTAAATTAAAAAAAAAATATCGAATAAGATAAAATAAAAAGCAAGTAATTATAAATAAATAAATAAGTAAATAAATAAATAAAAATAAATAAATAAGTAAATAGAAACTCTTAAACTTCCAATCGAAGCTTGGCGAACCCGTTCATGTGACATCAAAAATTGACATCTGACCCTCGAAACTTTGTTCAATTCTTGACATTTTTGGGACTTGAGACATGAGAATGGCTACTTATATATATATATATATATATATATATATATATATATATATATATATATATATATATATATATATATATATATATATATATATATATATATATATATATATATATATATATATATATATATATATATATATATATATATATATATATATATATATATATATATATATATATATATATGTTTACGAGCAGACAATGACTTTCTCAATGAACATCCTTTTACATCTCACTCCTTTTAATAACCTTCTATTATTAGTTCATTTTAAAGTCAGTTTAACTCTCTTCATGTTAAGATTCCATTTTACAGTTATGTTTTCTTCTACCTCTTGTCCTGTACGATAGGATTTGTTTTTGAGTTTATGACATTTTTTATTTCATATGTTGTGGGCATTAACTTTACTTAAGTAAATCATTAAAAACCACATCTACTCACCTAAGAAAAAGCACTTTCAAATGCCAATACGGATCATGCAATTAAAATTGTAAAAGCCTACGAGAAGTATAAAAATGCTAAGAAAAAAAAGAAAGAGATGGAAATATAGGATAAGTAACGTGTTCCGACCTTACTAACATGGTGCTTGAAAAAAAATAAAATCTGTAAATTCTGCTTGTCGATAAGCTAGATAGAGAAATTATAAATTTCTTAAAGTCAGAGATATAAATCGAAAAGTGTAGTTTAGAAATCAAAGCTTTGTGATAAATTAAATCAAAATGTGCCAATATGTCCAGGTCCCAGGAAAACAATCTTTTTAACATTCATTACTGAAACTATATTGGCGATTGGAGAAAATATTAAAAAAAGCAATATGTTTCTGCTTTCCTGTTAAAGGAAGATTTTGAACTCTTCAGGAAAAGATATAAATTTTGAATAAGGATGATTGCCTTGGGTTTTGAGAGGGGTATTTTTTTTTTTTTAAGCAAATATTGAATGAAAGAAGGTTTTGAGAAGCATCAAAAGGAGGAAAGTGATCGGTAGAGGTAATACAATTTACCAAGAAGAATTTACAATCGCTCAAATTTTCAAATCCATAGAAGGAACACAGTCAGGATTGTGCTCTTTTATAGTGTTTTCTTAAAATACGTTAGAGATATTTACAATATTAATCATAAATGTATAATATTGGAGAAGGAAGAATAGCTCCGGGATCTATAAAGTTGAATTACTCAACAAATTTTGAGCCAAGTTTTTGGCTTTAGGAGAAGATAGGACATAAAATGTCTAGTAAGCTGTGGGAAAAACAAGAGAAAGGAAAAAAAGATGAAGTAAAATTAGAAGGAACACTTCACAAAATGACAAAAAAAATATAATCCTCATCCTTGAATAAGGCCTTGCAATTGAGTGGTGTGATATGTTTAAAGGAAATAAATAAATAGGAAAAAAAAAGAAAGCAAAATGAGTATTGCACTTTCTATAGAAAGGGGAGTTTATACACATTGTGGTTTATATAAGTGCGAGGTTACATTTTACTACATTTTACTAGTTTTCAATAGGATATATAACTAATATTAGTTTTCGGACCTTAACAAAATTAGCAATTTCAACATTCATGTGAATGTCAATATCAAGAGAAACGTCAGAGATAAATCAAGTTATACGAACTTTAACTGAAAATAAAGAAAATTGAATGTACTCTTTCGAGCCAATAAAAGTTGAATGAGTTTCAGGAGTTTGAAGACGACTGTAATCTCTGAAGGCAGCATCCCTGCGGCGGATAGCGCGAGAACAAGTAGAGTTAAACCAAAGTTTGTTAGGTTTAGTAGAAGGGAAAGAAAATGGAATGTACGCCTCCATGCCGGAGATAATCACCTCGGTTATGCCCTCAGCACACTCCGAGGGACCCCTCCCACGGAAACAGTAATCGTTCAATGGGAAATCAGAAAAGTACAACAGCAAGTCAGACCAGTTAGCAGCACCGAATTGCCAGAAACGTCTCCTCGCCGAAGACGGGGAACGTTTTTGCGGAAGACTTGAAGAGACAGAACAAGATACGGAGATAAGAAGGTGATCGGATGAACCCAGAAGAGGTAGGAGTTTAACAGTATAAGGAGAAGGATAAGAGATTAAGAAAAGATCAAATATGTTGGGTTCATCACCAAGACGGTCAGGGATACGGGTAGAGAGTTGCACCAACTGATCAAGGTTGCTTTGGATAGTAAAGTCGTAGGCGAGTTCACCAGCTGGATTATGAGAACTAGATGAAAACCATTGGAGGTGGTGAACATTGAAATCTCCTATAATGATGATTTCGGAGAAAGAAGAAGAAGGAAAAATGTGCTCTATTTTAGAGTTTAAATAGCCGAAGAATTTTTTATAGTCAGTAGAATTAGGAGATAAATAGACAGAACAAATAAATTTAGTAGTAGAATTGCAAGAGAGCTTAAGCCATAAAGTAGAGAATTCAGGAGAGTCCAAATTAGATACACGAGAGCAAATAACATCGTTGCGCACATATGCGCAACAACCGCCTTTGGCTGAAAATTGAGGATAGAGACAGTAGGAGGTAACAGAATAAGGTTTGCTGTCAGCACACTCAAGCACCTGAGTTTCGGTTAAAAAAAAAAAAGAGATGAGATTTAGAAGAGATATGGTGTTCGACAAAGGGGAAATTAGAAAAAAAGACCGCGAATGTTGCAGAAATTAATGAAAAAAGAAGACCGTGCACCAGAGCAAGCCGGACGCCGGGTCATGGCAGCACTATTCCCATCATCGGAGGCCGCCAACTCCCAAGCGATGATGGGGTGAGGAGTGGATGAGGGTCATTCTTTGGATGCCTCCCCTCGAAGCATTTCCGAGGCAGCTCTGAGTTTCACCATTTTTCTTGTTTTGTTTTATAAAGGTAATGTAAGAGAAAACGCTTGTAAATTTGTGGGAACATGTGAAGGAATGGGGTGGAGATATAGTGGAATCATAGACACTCCAGTATGAGGCGAATCTAAAATAGAGAAGGTGAAACGCGAAAAGGAACGAACCAAAGGGCAACAGAGTGAAACGGAATGGTCTAGCCCATCCTGTCACTCAGCGGGTAATGCCCATTGGGGGGTACTTGCATCGCTTTGGACGGCGCTACGTCCTTCCCCTATATATATATATATATATATATATATATATATATATATATATATATATATATATATATATATATATATATATATATATATATATATATATATATATATATATATATATATATATTAGCGATGGATCGGATGTCATATTTTCCAATTTGCGGATGCGGATGCGGATGTTGAATTTTGTAGAAGTGCGGATGCGGATGCGGATGTTGAATTTTCGAAAGTGCGGATGCGGATGCGGATGTTGAATTTTCGAAAAGTTCGGATGCGGATGCGGATGCGGATGTTAATTTTGATGATGATGCGGATGCGGATGCGGATGTTAATTTTGATGCGGATGCGGATGCGGATGCGATATATATATATATATATATATATATATATATATATATATATATATATATATATATATATATATATATATATATATATATATATATATATATATATATATATATATATATATATATATATATATATATATATATATATATCACCTTTCCCACTTTCGTGAGGTGGTGCCCGCCACAATTCCCTTACAAACATAACTATTCTTATCTTTCAACGCTTTCACCACCTCCCTCCATCTCTGTCTCCACAAATCTTCTACCCTCGTCTAAACTCAAATTCCTTCCATCAAAATCACTTTCACTCCATCCATCCATCTCCACTTCGGCCCTTCCCCTCCCCCTACCCTTCCCCTATCTACATCGGATCTACGTACCTTGACAACCATTCTGTTCTCTTTCATTCTTCACATATGTCCAAACCATTTTAGCACAATCCTCCTCCTCTCTATCAATTACACCCTTCTTCCATTTATTAATCTCCCTTATTCTTTCATTTCTAATCTTATCAATCCTTCTCAATTTATATATCGCTCTCAAATCTTTCATCTCAAAGATATTGAAAGTTTTTCTCGACCAAGCACTTATCGTCTATGTTTCACACACATACAATACAGAAGGTGAGTGAACACATACATTCAAACATTCTTATCTTTATTTCTTTCGAAATTTTTCCTTTCTTCCATACTTTTCTTAGGCCCCCCAATACTTTCATTCCTTCTACCACTCTGTTCTTTATTCCTTTTTCCGTCCCACCCTTACCTTCCACCCAACATTACTAGATATTTGAATTCATTCACCTCCTCAAGTTTCCATTCTCACACTTCTACAAACCAATTCCTCCCTCCACATTTTCTCATCCCCACCTCCAATCCTCATAACTTTATTCTTCGCTGGATTGAATTTCAATCTCGTGTTTGCACATTTCCCTTCAAACTCTCTCACAAGTATTCTCATCTTTTCTCCAGATTCTGCCACCAACACATGCCGCATCATCTGCAAAAAGTAAAACATTCACTTCACATTCACCCTCCATATTTCTCAACGTATAATACTCTTCCCTTCTCTCTCCATTTTTCTAAGTAAACCATTCATCAATAGATTAAATAACATGGAGATATTACACACCCCTGTCTCAATCCCACTCCTATGCTAAACCAATCCGATAGTTCTCTCTTCACCCTCACTCTTGATCTACAATTCGCATATATATATATATATATATATATATATATATATATATATATATATATATATATATATATATATATATATATATATATATATATATATATATATATATATATATATATATATAATATATATATATATATATATATATTAGTGATGGATCGGATGTCATATTTTCTAATTTGCGGATGCGGATGCGGATGTCGAATTTTGGAGAAGTGCGGATGCGGATGTTGAATTTTTGAAAGTGCGGATGCGGATGCGGATGCGGATGTTGAATTTTCGAAAATGCGGATGCGGATGCGGATGTTGATTTTTGTGCGGATGTTCCGCATCCGCGCATGCGGATGCCATGACTATATATATATATATATATATATATATATATATATATATATATATATATATATATATATATATATATATATATATATATATATATATATATATATATATATATATATATATATATATATATATATATATATATATATATATATATATATATATATAATATATATATATTAGTTTCTCGGGGGAGTTAGCATACATACATGTAATACTGACCTGGAGTAAAAAGCAATTTATATAGTATACATAAATATTCCAATAATTTTTCCACCTTTTTTAACACGAAAAAAATTTTGTGTAAAAGTTTTGATAATGGCGCGATAATAAATATTTAGTGGAAATAATTTAGGCCAATGTCAAAATTTCCTCTTTACAAAAAAGGCAATTTCAATCACTATTCATCTGGCAGCAGAGGGAAATTGCATCATTTTTTCTCATCCATTCTTCGTCTAAAGTTGTTATTTTTTTTCTTCAGCTGATTGTCGGCTACAATTTTAAGAGTTTTTTGCTGCGAGCGTTAGGCCCACCGACATAAACCATAGGGGGAAAGAGAGAAGCAAGTAGGGGGTTGGGGGAACGGGAGAGACCGTTGGTCTTTATTTGAACTTATGTTCGCTCGTTATTACATTGCAAAGCAGCTCTATATTCTTTGCTCGTTAAAGAAATACCCGCTAAATGTGAATGATTCCTAAACAAGATTTATAAAAATTACCTCTTTTGTGATCCTAATTCCGCGCGGAAGAATAACAAGCCACTTTCCCCCAAAATCTCTCCCTCATCTTTTCTTCGGCATCGCTTGCACACAATTTCATATAAAGCGCTGCGTAAATTACTTTTTCATGCATTTATTAGTCTTTAAGAATATATATATATATATATATATATATATATATATATATATATATATATATATATATATATATATATATATATATATATATATATATATATATATATATATATATATATATATATATATATATATATATATATATATATATATATATATATATATTTAACCATTTTATATAAATAGTAAAAGTAAATAATAAAACGGTACAAAAAATGAAAAAAAATAAATGAATAAAATAAAGAAAACAAGATGTAGTTTGATAAGATACAAAATCATCCACTTGATTTCCTCTTGAGGTTTAGAATGAAAGAGAAAATAGGATTATAGATAGTATGCCCAAAGCATAGTTAAAATATAATTAAAATTATAGTACTTTAAATCAATGCTGTAAATTTAAGACAATCAAGAATCCATATTATTGCGGCGAAAAAACTGTAAAGTATAGAATGCCTTCGTAAATAACAAGGGTTATTTTGATAATCACAAATACTTTTATATTTATCTTTATTTATTTTCTTGATAAAAAGTTTTACAGTAAAAATGATTATATTTGTTAAAAAAATTGTTTAATTAACGACGTGGTAATTAATATGTTTAAAATAGGACGAGACTATTACTCCTATTAGAAAAGAGTTGACAGAAGTGTAATTCTTATTAACCAATCAAAAATTTGTTTACTATTCAGCTGCTTAAAGAAGAGTAATACCAAAGTTTACATAATAATAAGTAATATAATTTAAGTCTTTTCTATTGAAAAAACTCTTCAAATTTAATACTCGAGGATGTCTCATTTCTAAACCGTGGTTCTAGTTTTAACTGCAAGATGTCACTTCTCATAATTTCTGTAGAAATTCTGTATATTTATTGGAAGCTTCCATTTTATGTCGTTTATATAAACATATTTTTAAAAGTGTTTAACAATGTATAAATTTTGAACAAATCATAATTTAGATAATATTTGTGTTATTTGACAAACATGTTATATCTTAAAATAACGCTTAAATAAATCGGCAAATCACTTTTTTGGTAAAGACCTCGAGCCAAAATCATCTTGGAGCCCAAATGTTTTGACTAAAAACTAAACTTCTATTAATAAAAGATTAATTTTTTTTGCCTGAAGAAATATTCAGATATTTTGTTAAGCACTAATGCTAAAAAAAAATTTTTTTTTTCTTAATTGGCGATATTAAAAAAAGTTTTTTATCCAGATGGTTGTTACCAAAATTTAGAGTATAATAGGGTAAATTTTTTCATTATATATATATATATATATATATATATATATAATATATATATATATATATATATATATATATATATATATATATATATATATATATATATATTAGACAGTAAAACACCCCACAGGAAATAAAAACAAAAATTAAAATTATTTCCTGTGGGGTTTTTTACTGTCTAAAATTTTACACGGTTATAGTGTTTTATGTATCTATATATATATATATATATATATATATATATATATATATATATATATATATATATATATATATATATATATATATATATATATATATATATATATATATATAGATTGCTGTAACTTATTATTAGGAAAATTCTGTCACTGCTATTACTGTACGCTTGTGAGGTAAGCATATTAGGGAGTGACTTTTTTTAGAAAATAGCTTGAAAAAGTCGTTGAAATTTAAATTTCAATTCAAATTTAAATGGGCTTATCCCCGATTTGTCTATGAATCTCCCTATCTATCTGACCTACTGTATATACGTCAATATGTATATTTATAGTGTGATTGAAGACAGTATGCCCAAAGTACAATAAAAGGCGGCAATTTTCAGAAATTCAAAGGGATCGCTGACATCCTGGTGGGCGTACGATTAAAAAATATATATAATTTTTAATGTTTTAAAAAGTTACTGGTAATACATATTATCAATGTCAAAAAGCCTGTAGATGTTTTATAGAAATTTGTGTATACATGATTTTTAAAGAATATTTTTGAAAATTTCTCGTTATCAAATATTGGAAGTTTATTGGTCCCCAACTCGTCACAATATTGAGAAATTCAAAGAGAGCGTTACCAGCCTGGCTGGCGTACGATAAAAATATATTTTTAAAATGTTAAAAAAAATTACTGGTAATATTATCAATTTCAAAAAAGTTGTAGATAAATTAATTTTCTTCGTGCACATCCTTTTTTATGACTCATAATATTTTCTTGTTATCAAATATTGATAACGTATTGACCTCTTCCCTCTCTAACTTGAATCCAAGATGGTTGTTTATAAGGAAAAACGTCGTTTTTCTTTTTTTAATGTTAAATATGATTTTTTTTTTTAAATAACTGCAAATAACAGAATTCCAAACTACAAATTTAACCAGCAAAAAAAAAAAATTTTTTTTTTGTGTGTGTGTGGCACTTCATGCAAAGGAAAAAAAAACGAAATGAATGCTCAAATAAAATAAAATAAAAAATCTACTTATAAAAAGGTTATTGACTCCACCTAAATCTTAGAAACAGAAAACAATACTCTTAAATTGGAAAAAAGTTAAAAAATGTACAAATGAAGGGCAAGCTTTTTAAGATTATTTTTATTACGGTGAAAAATAATTTATTTTGAAATAATAACATCAAATTTATTAAAAGTGTATTATTACTATTATTATTACTATTATTATTATTATTATTATTATTATTATTATTATTATTATTATTATTATTATTATTATTATTATTATTATTATTATTATTATTATTATTATTATTATTATTATTTAGTTTTCTAGCGCACAGTTCGACTTATCATAACCTGAGCAATCGACGTTACCGTGTGATACAGGCCTAACCGATAGATATATCGACCAGGGATGGTAGACGTACGAGATTTGCCTCGTACATACGCGAATCCAGCCTTCTTTACCGTGTACGAGACAAACCCTTCCCTCGTACGCAAAAGTAAGAGAATTTGGCCTCCTTCGAGTCTTTTAAGAAATTTTTTAAAATATAAATTTACAATTTTCAAATTAAATTTTTTAGAAGATAAATTTTATAAATGTTGCGCTTTCCTAACTCTTTTCGTTTTCAAAATTTTGTTGTCACTCGATTTGCACATGTGTATTTATACATAAAATAAAATATATTAAGAAATCATATATAATATCATGTATGTATATATATATATATATATATATATATATATATATATATATATATATATATATATATATATATATATATATATATATATATATATATTCGAAGATGTACCAAACTTTAAATTAAATAGGTAAGTTTGGATGTATTGTATATTTAAACTACTTTTTTGTTCAAAATTAAATTGTAAAGGCAAAACAGTTGAGTTTGATGAGTCATTGTTAGGGAAGAGAAAATATATAAGAGTAGATATGTCAATATTAGGTTAAGCCCAGTTAAGTTAGGTTAGGTCTAGTTCAGTTAGGTTAGGTCTAGTTTGGTTAGGTAAAGTCTTGTTAGGTTACATTAGATCTTGTTAATCTATATTAAGGTTATTTATATTATATATTAAATTATATTATGGCTATTAGAATTCCTTAGATGAAATTGAAAATACCTTCTCGTAGAAGATTACCAAATCATTTTGCAGGATGCTTTGCTACCTTTATTTAGTCAAGAAGCTGTAAACGGGAGGATACATTAGTGAGTTTTATTTTGGGAATTGCTAAGCATTCATTTCATGAAAAATGAGTATGATGCAATATATATATATATATATATATATATATATATATATATATATATATATATATATATATATATATATATATATATATATATATATATATATATATATATATATATATATATATATATATATAATATATATATATATAATATTATTAGTGATTACATTGGAAGTTCAAAACTTGTTTCATCAGAAATTTGTATTTTTCATTGATAGGGACGATATATCGCAGCTTTTATCTTGTAAGTCTTTAATCGATTTTTCTTATTTCTTTTATTTCAGCTTCACTCTTCATGTTAAATAATTTAATAGAAGGCATATTTTCAATAATAAAAATAACCTCGGGTATGCCTTTTGAAAATTCTCATCTATTTGAGTTATATTATCGATCTTTTTCTCGATTATTATTTCCCTATAATATGGGGTTGTGGAAACAAAGTGTATCGAATAATTAGAATATATCATATTGAGGCACCTCCACCCTATATATATATATATATATATAATATATATATATATATATATATATATATATATATATATATATATATATATATATATATATATATATATATATATATATATATATATATATATATATATATATATATATATATATATATATATATATAATATATATATATATATATATATATATAATATATGGGGGTTAACGTTTGTGTTTTGTTGTGAGGCTCGAATACATTTAGAGATCGCTCTATTAGAAAACAGAAGAGAGAGAGAGAGAGAGAGAGAGAGAGAGAGAGAGAGAGAGAGAGAGAGAGAGAGAGAGAGAGAGAGAGAGAGAGAGATAGATAGATAGAAGAGAGAGAGAGAGAGAGAGAGAGAGAGAGAGAGAGAGAGAGAGAGAGAGAGAGAGAGAGAGAGAGAGAGAGAGAGAGAGAGAGAGAGAATGATGAAGAATATAACACCGCAAATCACGTTTTGAGGAATCTTGTCATTTTTTATGCTTACATTTGTTTATCAATATACTGAAATTGCCACTTACTCTTTATGAAGAATAATACTGATAATATTTTATTAACATAACTATTACAATCATCATTATTTCAATTCTTTATAACATTATTGATTGAAGAAAGGAAAAAAAATATTTCCAAAAAACTGGTAAAATATTTTGTTTCTTTTTTTTAAGTGAATTTATTCATCAGATTTTTACTTACGTCGTACCTTCACTAAAATTATTGTAAATTATTAATTTTTGTAAAAAGTAAAACATAAACATCAATAATGAAATTGCTTTTATTAAAAATAAATGTTAATAATAGAAAATTCAATTAGAAATGAAGCATGTCTGCCATTGAGCATGACAACATTTGTGTATGTTTGGAAATAAGGTTAACACACACACATACGCACACACGCACGCGCATGCGCATACATACATGCGTACATACATACATACATACATACATACATATATACATACATACATACATATCCTAAACAAATGTGTTAGATATTAGTGGTGGAAATCTAATATTACAATTATTATAGTATTTCGAAGAACTATTCAGTTTGCATTCTTATCGATTTTCATTGTAAAATTTACTCATTTTGCGAAATATATAAATCTCTAAAAAAAAAACTATAGGGAAGAATGATGGATGTTGAATTTTAATATGTAAAAATATTTTTGTGTTAAGCTAAAAGATAAAACATAATTGGGAAATTTATGAAAAATGTAATACAGCTTTTGCAAGGAAAGTCAGTGTTCGTATTCGCTAAGCAATGCTCGTGATGTGCTGTTTATGCGACAGAGAAAAGGTTTTCAACAATACTGTAACTTAGGACAAGAAATCCTCCAAAACAAAAGAAAATCAGTGACGAGTGAGAGTGAGTGAGTGAGAGTGAGTGAAAGTGGGTGAGAGAGAGTGAGAGATTTTCTTTTGAAAAGTTTTCCTAGTGAAATCGGAGGGAAATTATCCATTGATTTTTCTAATAAATTTTTACATCAATGAAAACCTTTTTCACTAACTGTAAGAAGTTGGCTCCCATGGAAGGAAAGTTACGCTATAAACCTATGTTGAAAGTAAAATGTGTATAAAAAGCGTATGGTAAGAGCTTAAACCAGCAAATGAATTATTTTTACACCTGAAGGCATTTATAAAATCTCTGGAGGAAAACTCCAATGACAAACACAATAAGAATCAGGGAAAAGAAAAAAATCAGAACTAAAGGCCGAAATGAACAGATGTACTATGCCAAAAAAGTACATAGCGATTAAGTTTGTGATAAGAAATTGTAAAGAGAAAAGTTGAGACTGAGGGTAGACGAATAATACAAGTCCTCCTCAAAACCGGAGTTATAATTATATATATATATATATATATATATATATATATATATATATATATATATATATATATATATATATATATATATATATATATATATATATGAGTGCTAATGCACATGAGAGTATGATGCCCTCACGAAACCCCTCAGATGAGGGAAAACTAATAATTATAAAAACTAATGCCTTATATTCCGAATTTGGAGTCCGAAAGTGTTTAAATCAATGTAAGAAATGAAATGAAAGAAGAGAGTGTGTTTCAAAAAAAAACATACGAGAAAGAACGTGAAAAACTGTTCTTTTCTTAGTCTGGAGTTAGCTGGTTGGACGGAGAAAGGATAAAAGTGTAGAAACAGATAATAATAGTTTTTTCAATGGAGAGAGCATATGAATAAGGAGAAGAAAGCAGCGTGTACAATAAGAACGATAATATGGTATTAGAGTAAAATGTTAAATGATTAGCTAGTAAGAGATCAAAATGTCAATAGTTAGTTTTGTTGAGATGAAAAAACTTAGGCTATAACCCTTCAGAGGAGAGTTGATTGTGGAGCCCACTTAAATGAATAACATATGTTCCATCAAAAGAAGAAAATACCCCTATACAGAGCAAGCAACTTGATAAAGTTCTGAAGACTATTCAAAGCCTTTAATATCATAGATGAATATTTACAGAGGAAAACACTGTGATTCTTCTACTAAGGATCACGGGTTAAAATTTCTAGGATTATTGAGATTGGAAGGTTTAAGATAAGGTGCTATAGTCATGTGGAAGGTTTCGCCATGTAGTTAGATGAAGATATTGAATATTTTAAACGAAAGCAACAAAGCATTTTCAATTAAATGTACGAGAAAGGTCAGTGGTCAGTTTCTACAAGGTCACACTCCTATCATTAGATATTTGCCGAAATAAGTAATGTAGGTAAGAACCATTGTCGTAGAGTACATATGTGATGAAGTGGCAGAGAGAGGATGTCATTAATGAACAGTAGGAATAAATTTATATGGAAATTGGAAACCATAATTATAATTATAGAGAGAATGGTTAATATTGATTAAAAGTTGTATGGAAACCAAAGCTATTTAATATTTAAAGCTAGAATATATTACATGTTTCTACTCCCACCTCAAAGAAAATCGATAAAAAAATTTGCAAATTTAAAAATAATTCCAAAGCTTTAGGATAAAATGGATGAATTAGGGAGCTTTGGAAAGAGCAGAAATTAGAATGATAAGACAAATGGAAGCCTGAGGGTTTTCCCTCTTATGGCACAGATTGAATGAAGGTGTGCTTCTAGCAGGAATTTAAGGTTCAAGTTGCTTGGAAGAGACAGCACAGTGTACCAACTCAGGTTACAGGATCAGAAACATAAGTTTTGAGAAATTCATAAGAAATTTCGCCTTGACCGTACACTGTCAGCTCAAATAAAGTGAACAGAAATTACACCTTTATAAGAACCTACGATTTAGGCAATTTTATATGCATGGAGAAGTAAGAATAAATACTAGAATCGTCTGAAGTGGAATAGAGGTAAATGTTTAACTTAAAGCAGAGAGTAAGCAACTGTGAAGTCATGAGAGAGAAAAAAAAAAGGAAATGAGGAAGAAGCAAAGTGGAAGACGACTTTTTTATAAATTTAATGAATTAAAAAAAAAGACAAAACAAAATCTTTTCCTCGCCAAAAGCCGTCTGTTCGAATACTTGAAGAGATATAGCAAGTTATCAAGTTAAGAAGGTGGTTGAAAGAACCCTGAGTGAAAAGATTAAAAATACAATTTTTGGTCAGTAATAGCAAAAGCATAAATATTTATATCTGTCTAAGCGAAGAAAAAAATAACGAATGATAGAGTTAAAAAAAAAGAACCAAAAATTAGCTTTCTGTATAAGAAGTATGAATTTAAAATAATAATCTAATAAATATTTGAAGTAGATTTTGGTAAAGTTGGCCCTATTAACATAAACAAACATTTACTGAATGAGTTAAAATATGAAATGTTTATCATAATGATAATTTATTTCAAATTGAGGCAAAAATATTTCTTAATGCTCATCATTTTGATCTTTGACTAAATTTACCATTTAAAAAAAAAAAATTTTAAGAAATATATTTATATTTGAATGATAATTATGAGAATCTTGTTATAAAAAAAGAAACTATATTGATAGTCAAAATTAAAGATAGTGAGAGAGGAAGGACAAGATTAAAACCTAGTGAAATCACATTGACGGGAGCCCAGTAGTTTAAAATTGTTTTTAAATTAATGTTTTTGATTCAAAGATTTTCAGTTGTTATTTGCAACTCGCGGGGATTCGACCCCAGAATAAACGAGTCTTTTGAATCTTCCCGTTAGAGATTTACATTTACTAATATATTTATTGCTATTATTGCAATCTTGAAACAAGCACAACACACACACACACACACACACACACACATACATATATATATATATATATATATATATATATATATATATATATATATATATATATATATATATATATATATATATATATATATATATATATATATATATATATATATATATATATATATATATATATATATATATATATACACAGTGTTCTTGACATACTACTAAATATAGTTGGTTGAATGCAGATTGTAATGTATTGGATGGGCTAGAGCAATGAATAAGCTATTTATCTGTCATTCTTGGGCTGATTGCAATTTTTCCCCCGATTCGTCTTCCCAAGATTTATCTGAGAATAAAAAAAAAAATTCCTTTTAAAACGAATAAAAAATTTGAAATCTCTTGACATCTTTTTTTTTCTTTTTAAGCGAGAAAGAAAAGACCTACAATACAAAACTCTTTTTCCTTTAACACATAAATAAAAATATATTCAAAGCAGCTTACGTAAAGATCCGCTCCCACCCCCGCCCCTCCCGGAACCTCAAATCCTCTCCAAAACCCTCCTCATTCCCTTCGTCTCCCACGCTCTTCCTCATCGAATTTAACCAAAAAAAAAAAAAAAAAAAAAAAAAAAAAAAAAAAAAAGAGGAAATATATTTTTTTTCCCTCCCCAAACTATAGCAAAGAAACCTTTCCTCCTCCTGCAATCCATTTTCCTTTGGAGAGGAAATTTTCGTCGGGTCTTTATCAGACGCTTACAACGAATAAAGTTACCAATTCGCCATTGTAGTTTGGGACCATAAATTCTCGCCTTCTTTCGCTTTCTTCGAGATTCTTTTCTTGCTGGTTAAAAGGCCAAAAATTTTGAAATGAGAAAAAACTTGTACACTCTGATACAATTAAAATAAAAAATTGAAGCATTTATCATATATATATATATATATATATATATATATATATATATATATATATATATATATATATATATATATATATATATATATATATATATATATATATATATATATATATATATATATATATATATATATATAAATTTTTTTTTTTTTTTTTTTTTTTTTTTTTTTTTTTTTTTTTTGAATTACAACATATAATAACTGAAAAATATTGATATTTAACTATTAAAATAACTTAATGGTGTATTTTTAGATGTTTGTATTATAATTTCTGTATTTATTTCGCAATTTCTGGATCGGTAATTTAAGTAATCCAATATTCCTAATCTAATCAATAATTGCTTATCTAAAGGAA
>SEYY01024172.1:35000-40000 GCA_009176605.1 Armadillidium nasatum | reverse complement strand
GTTCAATACTAGTTTTGGATAAATGGTTTATGCTATTTTGCTAAGGGATTTTGATCACACTAATTAAAATAGCTATAATAAAATTTACATTAATTAAATTACCATTCATCGTCAAATCTAATCAACTCTAGAAAACTAACAGGTGGTGGATTCTACCCCATGTCTTCTGGGTTACGAGATTTATATGTTTATATTTTTTCATCTGCTTGTGAATTCCTATTGCTTCAGCATTTGTAGTTAGTTGGTGGAAAGAATTGCTTAGCCAGCTCCTTCACTAGATCTGTTAGATATTTTGCTTTTGAGGTGAAATTCTATCACCCGTTAGTGATATCATTAATGTTTTTATGTTGAAAGGCATCCCACTCAACTTCAAATAGCTAATGATAGAAGAAGGCCCTTGGATCAACAAGCATTTAACCTTTTTTCATGTTTCTAATTGGAACAGTTCCTCAATATATCAATTGGAAATAATCACCCACAAAACTATAAAAATTTCTCAGACGATAATTTTGGTGTTACCTTTTCTAGTCTTTCTTGTAAGGATCACGTTCTTTATATCACCGAATAAGCTTCTGAGTGGTTAAGGGTTCTGAGGGGCTTACATACTTCTTCACTTCAGGGTGTGCTGACAGTTTTGGATTATTTTATTATTTTTTATTTTTTGGAAATAAAATTTGTAATCTTAAAGATACAGACATCAAATTTGAGACACATTTAGAGTTTGGCACGATACAAATTTTTGAATTTAAATATGATTTCTGTAGTATCAGTTGTTTCGAAGATCTATTGACCCTCGTTTTTTATGCTAAGGTCTTATCACTTGATCGATCTGATCCAAACTTTCAGAAACATTGCAGGAAGATCATATCTAAAAAGATTATCGTGGGGATATATATTCGTAGGAAAACGTTGAAGCTGAAATAGTTTCGAAATAAATTTTTAAAAAAATAGAATTTTCGCCTAGAATATTTTCACTCAACTTTTTTGTTGGGACATTTATATTAAAAAACTGCCTGAAGATAAGTTTAAGACAAAGTCTTTTAATAGGCCTAAAAAAATTTGTCTCAGATTTTTCAAGCGACAAAAAAGTTTTACCGAAAAATGAAAAGTATAATAATGAAACTTTGATCTCACAACCTCTCCCTGTTTTCGATGCGAGGTTCTTGTCACTTAAATGAACTCGTTTAAACTTTGAGGAACACAACACAAAGACAATATCTAAAATAATGTTTTAGGGATTTTTCAAATGTTTTTCTAGAAAAAAAGGTGCAATCAAAATAATTTTGAAAAAATTTTCCCCCAAATTTTTTCTGTGGATACAAATCAAAAATTTGGACAATGATTTTTAAGATAAGGTCTTCCTGCAGTGTTCCTAAAAATTTAGGATAGATTGGTCAAGCGACCAAAAAGTAATTTGCAAAAAGAAAGGTCTGTGAAATATCAAACTAATAATACCATACAAATTTTACAAGAACGCAAAAATAAATATATCGTTAATTTTGAAACTTTCCAAAATATTAATACCTTGAAATTAAAAAAATTATTCCACAAAGGGTTGTATTTTAATTTTTTTTTAACCCTCTTCAGACTTTTTGGGTTCAAACTTACCCGCAGGACAAAAGCTGCAGAAGAGCCACTGTATACAAAGTAAAATTTATTTAGCAAGATTTTCTGTTTTCAAAGTTTATAATTACAAAGGAAAACTCAAAAACAAGCGATTTTATTTACGAATAAATTTAGCTGAATTACTAATTTAGTCAACATTTTACAAGTTATTTATTAAACGAATTAATAAAATTTAATTTATTCAATTTTAATAAGAAAAAAGATTTTTTTTTTTTTTAAATAAACTATGAAATTGAATTCCTTCTTTAATTTTCCTTGCAAAACGAAAAAAAAATAATCCAAATTTCAAGACCTTATATTATATATATATATATATATATATATATATATATATATATATATATATATATATATATATATATATATATATATATATATATATATATATATATATATATATATATATATATATATATATATATATATATATATATATATATATATATATATATTATATATATATATATATATAATATATATATATATATATATATATATATATATATATATATATATATATATATATATATATATATATATATATATATATATATATATATATATATATATATATATATATATATATATATATATATATATTATATATATATATATATATATATATATATATATATATATATATATATATATATATATATATATATATATATATATATATATATATATATATATATATATATATATATATATATATATATATATATATATATTCTTCAAGAGTCTGCATTTGTTCGTTATGAAGAACAAAGTGGTATTTCTTATACTGACGGTAAGGAACATTAGTTTTTCAGTTTACTTCTTCAAATTTCATCCGTCCATGTCGTAATAATCTTTTACTTTGGAATTTCAAATATAATTTGCCAGACTTTATTTCAGTCTTTGAATTAAATGACAACAACAATTAATTTGGTTTAAAATCTAACCAAGTTATTCTTTATTCCATTACTACATGTTATTAATTCAGGTTTATGTATCTCAATATTTCTCTGAATTGCTCTTAGCTTAGCGTTGCTACTGATTCTAGGCTTCAATTATCACAGCACTACTTCGTTGCAGGTAATACAATACGCCTTGCTCAAAAAGATTTCTTTTTTAGCACAAAAAGGAAATTTACCACTGAAGCTGATTTTTAATTGATTTTAGAGTATTTTATATATATATATATATATATATATATATATATATATATATATATATATATATATATATATATATATATATATATATATATATATATATATATATATATATATATATATATATATATATATATATATATATATATATATATATATATATATATATATATATATATATATATATATATATATATATATATATATATATATATATATATATATATATATACTAAAACTATGAGATTAGAGAGATTTAGTTTAGACATATTTCAGAGAGAAATGAAAGATGAGTTTTTTTCTTTGCATATATATATATATATATATATATATATATATATATATATATATATATATATATATATATATATATATATATATATATATATATATATATATATATATATATATATATATATATATATATATAATATATATGGCGAGATCAAAGATGATCCGGTTTTAAACCGGATAACCGGTTCGAAAAAAAACGCGAACGGTCTTTTCCGCATTTGCGTGCAATCCTGCATTCTCAGGGACCATTCCTGACCATTTTCTTTGCGGTTCACGAACCCGCGCGGACCCCCGGACCCCCAGATTCGAGCCAATTTCAGCCGGACTAACCGCAAAGAAAATGGTCAGGAAAAAAAGTGAGGTGAACGCAGCGATTTTGCAAACTCAGGCAACTTCCTGACACCATTTTGGGGGGTTCACGGGGCCCCTCGCGGGGGCCCCTTCCCCAGACTTGAGGTCAATTTCAATGGGCTGAACCCCCCAAAATGGTGTCAGGAAAGAGCGTGAGGCCAATCTGAGCGGAGTGATTTGCATTGCAAATCAAAATCCCGTTCGGGTTTTTTTTCGAACCGGTTATCCGGTTTAAAACCGGATCATCTTTGATCTCGCCGTATATACCACTATGTATATATATATATATATATATATATATATATATATATATATATATATATATATATATATATATATATATATATATATATATATATATATATATATATATATATATATATATATATATATATATATATATATATATATATATATATATATATATATATATATATATATATATATATATATATATATATATATATATATATATATAATATATATATATATATATATATATATATACTGCGTAGTGCTGCATCTGTTCTTCTTGTTTGATGATGGCGGAGGAGCGTTCGAACTCGGCATTCATTCCCTTTACAATGATGATGAATGGAGCAAAACTTAGACTAACTTTTGGCCTCTAACTTTTCCTTCTCACTTTTTTTTCCCTTTCACAAAATTTTTCCCATTCAACTAATGAGTATTTTTATGATTTGTCATTTATTTTTCATTTGGAGAGGCTTCTTTATGAGCAGTCTTTAAAACTCAGATTCAATGCCTTATTTTAGGACTTTTTTACTTTCTTAAATACACGTACATTTCTTATATATATATATATATATATATATATATATATATATATATATATATATATATATATATATATATATATATATATATATATATATATATATATATATATATATATATATATATATATATATATATATATATATATATATATATATATATATATATATATATATATATATGAGCAGCTGAAAAAGATTTTATTACTGCTCAATTTTGAAAGCGAAATTTGAAATTTCCATTCTTAATGAGATATCCTTGTTGTAATTTATGGTGACAGTTAATTTTATGTCGAGGAATTTTTTTTGAAATCGTTGCTACGACAGTAATGAATTTTTGCATTTAAAAACAGTCTTGTATAGGGAATATCTTTAATATCTTTTTATTATTTCACCAATCTTATTATATCGTTTTTCTTTTTTTTTTCTTTTTTGGGTCTTAATTTGTCACATTAATCTTCAAAATAGAAGGGATAATAATATCATACTACTATGGTAAATATATTATTTAATGTTCCAATACACTTTGGCAAATATTTTGTTTTGTTGTCGTTAAAATTAATTAAATAGTTCTACTGTATTTATTTTTACAAAATTTTTTATAGGTATCCTTAACACATATTCTTAACACACATCCTTAACACATATCCTTAACACACATCCTTAACACACATCCTTAACACATATCCATAAAACATAAAGTGTCTGTCCAAAATATTTCGATACTTTGCTTGCAAATAGAATATTTCCTCACTCATTTAGAAACCATTCAATAGTC
>SEYY01024172.1:2500-32500 GCA_009176605.1 Armadillidium nasatum | reverse complement strand
AATATAATAATAATAATAATAACAATAATAAAAATTATATTAATAAAGATCATAATAATAATGGTAACTATATTAATAATAATAATGAAAATAATAATAATAATTAATAATAATAATAATAATAATAATAATAATAATAATAATAATAATAATAATAATAATAATAATAATAATAATAATAAAACTCGAAAGTTTGACCTTAGTCTACATGTAAAAATGTTAATCCCCATTAAAGAGTTGGTGATAACACAGCAACAGAAGAACACTTTGGTATTTCGCTTCTTTTTTTCCCTCTCTGCAAATGTTTCCTTTATGCAGATTCAACGCCAGATGGGCTCAATAGGCGACCGAACAGCTTGAAACCCCAATTTGCCTTCCATCGTCAAACTTTTTAAATAATTTATGTTTCCGCCCACTTTCCAAATTCATAAATTTATAATGTTAAGCACATGGCATAAGGTAATTTTTATAGTATATATATATATATATATATATATATATATATATATATATATATATATATATATATATATATATATATATATATATATATATATATATATATATATATATATATATATATATATATATATATATATATATATATATATATATATATATATATATATATATATAAAATAGTTAATAATAAAAAAAAAAAAAAAAAAAAAGAAAATGATTTCTCTCTCTCTCTCTCTCTCTCTCTCTCTCTCTATATATATATATATATATATATATATATATATATATATATATATATATATATATATATATATATATATATATATATATATATATATATATATATATATATATATATATATATATATATATATATATATATATATATATTCATTCATTCAGAATTTTGAATTCAAACATCAAAATAAAGTAAATCAACACCACAACTCAAAAAACTCAAGTATACTTACGTGAAGTTGATTTATTTACAGATATGGCTTGATTATCTTCCCTTTTCCAAGTAACAATTGGTTTAGGAGATCCTCTCGCTTTGCACCTTAACTGAACATCACTTCCTTCTTGTGCAATTACGTCCCCTGTGCTCTCATGATCAACTATGTCAGGAGGAACTGCGGAAAAAAGAAAGACATTTGTTTTAATAAGCTTTAGGAACATATAAAAATGCAACAGCAAAACAAAATAAAGAAGTAGATCTCCCAAACTAACTGGAATACGAGTACAATATAAACAAATAGAGAGAATTCTCATCTATCGGTAAATTAAAGAGATAATTTACAGATATTTTACAGATAATGGAAATAATAGCTTGACCTTTTTTTAACTAGTCTTAAGCGAAAAAAATGAATCAAAATGGTCAATACAAGTTAGTGTCTTTTTAAGTGGGCTGATATAACAAGAACCGAAATTGATGAAAAAATACATATCGCGTCTCTTCCTATAAACTCATATAGAAGTCTGAAATTTGGACGAAAAAAATATACTGTTTAGATCTTATTGAACTCAAGAACAAAAACAAATTATTATTATTATTACTATTATTATTATTATTATTATTATTATTATTATTATTATTATTATTATTATTATTATTATTATTATTATTATTATTATTATTATTATTATTATTATTATTATTATTATTATTATTATTATTATTATTATTATTATTATTATTATTATTATTATTATTATTATTATTATTATTATTATTATTATTAAACACCATCTGAAATCATCATTATCGGTGATTTCTTTCCCCATCACCAATGGTTTTAATCTAATTTCTAGATTCAACAGGCGAAATCTCCTACCATTTTTTATTGTATCCACAACAAAATGAGCAGATAGTGCAAATCCCTCCTCGTATTAATGATAGTCTTGGAAATAAACTTATCAACGTGTAAGACATTTTCTTTATATCGAATCTTTATATCCATCTTATTCTAATAAACTCTTTACTATTCTGGGTTCATTTTGACATGATATTCTACACCATTACTATATCTTTATTGAAAACGCACAGCTTAAATTTTTTTTTTTCTTAATTTTATGTTATATTCCTTTCTTGCGATTTTTCTTCGAAGGATCACATTATTTCTCCCACATAACAAGCTTCTAAGAACATTTAACATTGACATCTAAGTTGGCTGCTCAGTATTGGCATAGTATAAGTATTACTTAGTAGGATTAAAAAATGTTATAATTTTCTGATTGACAGTGATGCACTTTTTGTGTATGCCTATTTTTTTTTTTTTAATAAACACCCTCATGAAGCAAATTGTATTTCTTTTAATCATTTAAAATCTAATTAAATCTTTTTTGTAGAAATAACATGTAAAATAATGCTTATTATTGAAATAAAATATTAATTATTTTTTTACGTCATTAGGTAGCCCGACTCCAATAACAGATAGTTTTTGTTTTCATGACCAATCACGAATCAGGTTTCTTTGCCATTTTTAAATAAACAAAAACGGCAAGGACAGTGGTGCCAAATTTAATAACTTTGTACCAGATTATAAGTTTCGAATTTCCCATTTTCGATATATATATATATATATATATATATATATATATATATATATATATATATATATATATATATATATATATATATATATATATATATAAATAGTATAATAATAAGAGGCAATAGGTTTTATGACGTCACTTATACGTCATATGTATCAGTGATGTAAATAATACTTTTTGCATGAAAGTAGGCGGAGCTAAAGCTACAACATTTTTCAAGGTCATGAAAATCTGCAAACAAATTTCCTATATCTTTATCCTACTAAGTAATACTTATACTACGGTATTGGGCTTTTGTCCATCCATGTATGGAGAATGTATTACAAATCGGGGGTGGCTCCTCTCGCATAATTCTTTTTTGAAACGCCAAATTCTAGAACTTTTCTTCTCTCAATTCATCTAACCCCGCTGTTTCTCTCCAGTATCTCATTGCTACCAGTCTGGCTATCACATCATTCTCCTTATACTGTACTGTCTCTATTACAATGGACATTGCTCTTCAACTCTCCTGCCTGTAGTTCTTCCCTTAGGAAAAAGTTTGACTCGTCTTTTTAACTCAATACTGTCTTTTCATTATCCAGCTCTCTCATCCAGGCTTTACCACGATGCTCGTTCTTACATGCACTCTACCTTCTAATAAAGTCTGAATACTACTATTTTCTCCACTTTCTTTAACTTGAATTCTATTCATTTGGGTTTTTAATTGAAATAATCTCCAATTCCATTTGGAGTTGATTTGCTCTCTGATGTTTAAATACCACGGGAAGAGTACTTGATATAACAACGCTCCAGAGCTCATAATGGAATTTCATTTGATGTAATTGACGCTATTCACAAATACTAATTAATTAGAGTCTTCATTTTAGATTCTCCTTTTATTATAATCGTTAATAAAGTCCTGATAATATGTTTCAATTTGATTCGAAGTCAATTTTTTAAAGGTAGTGTTTCGATATATCAAATTATAGAATTATACATACCAACGTTTACCTTTTAAGGAATTTTTTTTGTATAATGAAAATATGTGCGTGCATGTATGTGCAAATGTGCCTGTATCTGTGTCTTTGTCTGTGAATAACAGCTCATATGTATTAATAAAGAATCACAGTGATTTAAAGTTATGATATATGAAAAGTTTTGTTTCCTTTTGTTTTTGGTTTTCTATGAAGTATATTTTATCAAATTACAAAATAATTAGTTTTCCGATTGGCAATATTTTCTCTAAAGGTTTCATAAGGATGTAATATCAGAGCATAGAAATTGACTTCCAAACTTTATGAACTATAATATCCATTAGTTTTTGCTCTTATATTTATTATTTTTGTTCTTCTTTTTTGCTGTTTTTGTTCTTTTTTCTCTTCATGTTTATGTTCGTTTTTTTTTGTCTTTGTTTTCTTTTCCTTTCTATGTTTTTCTTTCTTTTTTCCCTTCGAAATCAGAAAGGAAAATGTTAGGGAAAAAGGCGTAAAATCAATGCAAAGAATATATTAAACTTAAACAGGTTTTGATTATTTCAAATTGTTTTGCAAATAATTGATTTGTTTGTTTTATTGTTTGTTTGTTTCTCTAAGTGACATTTAATTTCGTATGTAAATTTAACTTTGGAAAGTTTCTTACAAAAAAGAAATATTTTACAGAGCAAAATATAAAAATATTTCGTGATGGCTTTCGGTTATTTTAAGTTAAAAAGAATAAAATATTAAATTGTAATAAAAGAAATCGTAGATCGAACGTATTCGTTATTGAACAATAATAAGAGGTTCCAAAATCGAAATACATTTTCATTGCAATGCTCAGACTAGGGTTAGTCGAGCACCGATATTTTCCGCACATCACCGCACAGCACAGCACCACACCCCACCGATGCATTGGTCAACCCTAGTTCAGACATTCTTTCATCCATTTATATATATATATATATATATATATATATATATATATATATATATATATATATATATATATATATATATATATATATATATATATATATATATATATATATATATATATATATATATATATATATTGTTATATATTTGTAAACGTAAAAGAAATATATTACTTTTAGGAAATAGTGGTATATTAGTTCTTTTATATATTAAATATATTTAACATTTTATGAACACAGGAATCAAATGTGTTTTCTTTAGTCAAGTCAAAGCAAAACTATTTTTAATCCAACAAAGAAATATTTTCTTACCAACGACAGTGAGATAACCGGCAATGGTCATGGCAGAAGCGGTGTTTATTTGGCACATATACTTTCCGGAATCAGTTTCCCTCGCTTCACTGATATGGAGATACCAAGTTTTCTGATGCTTATCGTGCGAGACGGTAATTCTCTGATTACGTGTTATAACGTGATTTGCCACTGTCAATATGGCGGAATTTTCGTAGTGTATCCAAGCCACCTGAAAGTATATATATATATATATATATATATATATATATATATATATATATATATATATATATATATATATATATATATATATATATATATATATATATATATATATATATATATATATATATATATATATATATATATATATATATATATATATATATATATATATATATATATATATATATATAATTCAAATTTATTTTATTTTCGAAGCTACATTTTATATTTCTTGAAACTTTATTTGGAAATATTGATCATTCAGAATTTAAAGAAAGTATTAAATGCATAATTTTCCTGTGGTATGTATGTATGTATTTATGTATTGTGCAGCGAAAGTTTAAAAAGATGAAAGTGATGAAATGATGTTGATGTGATGAAAAAATAAAAGTGGAGAAGAGGAGGAGTATATGTTGAAAATGGTTGAGTATTTTATCTCCAAGTAAACCTATAAGCAAAATTAACTGAAATAGGTGTTTTCGATAAATCTGTTTCATCGAAATTATGTCTCGTCAATAACTATGAGAGAGAGAGAGAGAGAGAGAGAGAGAGAGAGAGAGAGAGAGAGAGAGAGAGAGAGAGAGAGAGAGAGAGAGAGAGAGAGAGAGAGAGAGAGAGAGAGAGAGAAAAGATGATTCTGTGACATGAGAAACATTATACTAAATATTGATGGTGTAGAGTAGATCAAATTAAATAGTAAATAAAAAGACATTTACTTGATTGTTTATTTACCATGGAGAATGCATATTGCGTAAATGAAAACAATTGCTTTCAAAGAACTAAAAAAGAATTATTGTGGTAAATGTAAATATGCGACACAAATTGAGATATTTTTAAAATAAACGTATAAAAAAGTAAAATGATGTAAGTGGTACAAGTGGTACAAACCCAAAAAGGGTTTAAAAATTTGGGGCTGGGTACAGCAAGAAGTAGTTTTGAAAAGGTAATGGAAAATATAATGTTTTAAAGTTTCTAGAAGGATAAAAGTTAAGACGAGAATAAATATTAAAAAGATAAATCCCTAAATTGGGTAAAAAGTTAAAATATTTTTTTTTTTTTATTGTTTTGCAGAGGTGTAAGGAATGAAAATTACACTATGTAACAAAAAAGAAAAAAATTTTTGTCTTTGCTTTGAAACCATTATTTCCTAATTGCTTTTGTCTAAAAAACAATAAAAATTAATATTATTCCATTCAAACTTTGCTTTTGTTTTCAAACAGATCTATTTACATTTCAGAGAAATTATTATTTTTTTTTTAAAATACAAGACATTTTTTTTTCTTAAACGTTCTGACAACTTATATGACGAAATAAGCACAGAAAACGTAAGCTCAAGTATCAATATACTTAGTTGATTAGTTCAGTCTTCTAGTAGCTGTTCAAGTGGAGATACGTTGTCTTTGATAGGTGCATTCAGCACAGATGGCATCAAGAGGTTGCAAATATCTCGCAGACGCATTTTGTTATGTCTGCGGTGAATTTATCAAGACATGAGCGAAAAAGTACCCAGTGATTACATCTGCTAAAATGTACGAGGCCTATACGGCATATTTTGGCATGTCTGCTGGGGATCAAGACAAGCAATGGGCACCTCACCTCACATGCAAACCTTCCAAAAGAACTCTAGAAGGTATATATATATATATATATATATATATATATATATATATATATATATATATATATATATATATATATATATATATATATATATATATATATATATATATATATATATATATATATTTGGGGCTTGTTCTGTATTTGATAGCTATAGAATCTTTAAGAAAAAGTTTGAATTTATGTAATATTTTTTCTAATAACAATGAGTGAAGGATGTTTATTTATATTTTTATATTTTTTTTTCTTAGGTTGGTACAGGGGGAAAATAGAGCCATGAAATTCGCAATCCCACGAATTTGGAGAGAGCCAACTGACCACTCCGGCAATTGCTTCTTCTGTTTATTGAACCCTTCCAAAAGTCGAACTGACAAAAATGCTCCTGCTATCATATATCCAGACCTACCTTCATCCATTGCCCAAGTGCCACACTCTCCTGAGTTCCCTGTACCAATTCCTTCAAAGGGAGGACAGCCATCTTCAGAAGAAAGCAGAAATCAAAAGACGATGAAGTCGTTGATCCTGAATATAGTGTAGCTGAGGAGAAAAACCATTATTTTCCCAAGTCAGAAGATAATCAACGACTTGATAAGAGATCTTGGTCTCACAAAGTTCAATGCTGAGCTTTTGACGTCGAGATTCAAGCTTTGGAATTTATTAGATGAATGTGTGAAAGTCGCAAGTCAGAGAAAACGTTACCACTCTTTTTCAACTTTTTACACCAGTCAAGATAGGCTTTGCTTTTGCTACAATGTGACAGGTTTGTTTGAGGCACTTGGAATTGAATTGCCTGTAACGCCTGCGTGTCCCCTCTTCATTTATAGCTCATCGAAGAGTCTCAAAGCTGTGATACTTCGTAACGGAAACATGTATACATCTCTTCCCTTGACTAACTCGGTGCAGCTCAAAGAGGATTACAGCAGCGAGAAGCTATTGCTAAGTGCCTTGAAATATGAAGAACACAATTAGGAGGTTATCGGAGATTTCAAAATGGTGGCCTTCCTTATGGTTCTCAAAGAAGGCTTTACCAAGTTTCCATGTTATATTTGTCTCTGGAACAGCAGTGTATTCGCGGAACAATACGAAAGGCGGGATTGACCACAGCAGACTGAGTTCAGTGTAGGGAGGAACATTGTCAAATGGGAGCCTCTGTTGGACCCAGAAAAAATATTGTTTCCTTCTCTACACATAAAATTATGCCTCATGAAACAGTTTGTCGCAGCTCTAGATAAGGAGTCTTCAGCCTTCATCTACCTGCAAGACTTCTTCCCTAAGCTGTCTGAGGCAAAGGTCAAAGCCGGTGTCTTCGTCGGACAGCAAATAAAAAAGATCATGAAGTGCAAGGAATTCCCCAAGAAGCTCACTAGGAAAGAAAAAGCAGCGTGGAACAGCTTTGTTGCAGTGGTTCGTGGCTTCCTTGGGAATAAGGCCGAAAACTATGAGGAGCTTGTTTAGAGCTGGTCAAGAACTTCGGCAAAATGGTCTGCAGGATGTCCCTCAATGTACATATCCTTGATGCTCATTTTGCTGAATTTAAAGAGAACATGGGAGCGTACTCAAAGGAACAAGGCGAGCGATTTCACCAAGATATTCTTGACTTTGAACGCCGCCAACAGGGATCATATGTAACGAAAAGATGATGGGTGACTATGTTTGGGGGTTGGTTCGTGAAAGCAACTTACTGTATAAGCCTAAATCCCGAAAAACCATTCGTTTCTAAATATTTTTGTGGTCTCTGTCATATAATTAATTATAAATAAATGCTACTTTTGAGTTATAAGTCGTTTTTTCTATTTTGTGTAACCGAGAATGATTATATTCACCAATTTTTTTGTATCGGAATTGATAAATTTGGGAAATATCATTATCCTGATCACAAAATCAAAGTTTGGAGGAAAAATTAACCATTTTTAATATCTTCTAGGTATTAGAAAATAGGAAATTACAATTGTTCCCCAAAGACAAAAAATGTGCTACATAGTGTTATATATATAAATATTCTTATGATTTATAGATACAATTTTTTTTATATCTTATCTCAAAAAAAAAAAAAAAAAAAAAAAAAAAAATGGTGTGGATATAAATATTTTGTATTTTGAATAAAAAAATATTTCACAATGTCAAATTATTCAGAAATTTTTAATTAAAATAATAAATTTGAATAAATTTAAATTTAAATAAATATAAAAATATTCTTTTGAAAAATCCTCATTTACTGCTTCTTCGCATTCATATTAAAATTATTTATATTTAAAATTATTTTTTTTTAAATTTTAAGATAATAAATTTAATATTGAAAAAATGTTAATTAAATGAAAAAAATATATAAATAAAAATAAATATTTTAATACAGTTGAATTATTTGTAATGCAAATTAATGCGAGACAAAAGAAGAAAAAAAACATTCAATCTCCTTGTCATATATTTTTATTTATTTATTTATTTTTTAAATGATCTTTTAAATAATTTTTATTTTAACTTGAGATAAAAATAATTTTTTAAATAAACATTTTTTATCTTGAATTAAAAATAATCATTTAAATAAACATATTTTTCATCTTGAAAACAAAAATAATAAAAAACAAAAATAAACATTTTTTTTTATTTTCAAATAAAAATAATCTTTAAATGAACATTTTTTTTTTATCATTTCCATATAAGAATTTTGGTTATCTTACCTTGTGGGATCCAAGGTTATCCACCCGACAAGCAAATCGAACGTTTCTTCCTTCAGAGACTGTTTGATTTTGGATTTCTCCAAGAAATATTGGATCCCGAACTTTGTTTCCTGAAAGCATATATATATATATATATATATATATATATATATATATATATATATATATATATATATATATATATATATATATATATATATATATATATATATATATATATATATATATATATATATATATATATATATATATATATATATATATATATATATATATATATATATATATATATATATATATATATATATATATATATATATATATATATATATATATATATATAGAGAGAGAGAGAGAGAGAGAGAGAGAGAGAGTTTGAAAACGATTTTGAAATACAATTCACAAAAAAAAAAAAAAAAAAAAAAAAATAGAACAGGAAAATAAAAGAAGTATTAGAAAAATAAAATAAAAAAAAATATTTATTTCATTTTTGTAATAAAACTAAAAGGGGTTTACATTGTATTAAATAACTAAATTATCTTTTAGGAAAAAGTCTTTTTACCACAGTTATCACGTATTGAAGATTCAGCCGAAAATAGATTTTTTTTTTCTTCTTTTTTTTTTTTTTTTTTTTTTTTTATTCGAAATACATCTCGCTAAAATCCTTATTCAATGATATTTTCTTTTTAAAATCCCTTCGAGGTCATGTCCGGATTTTTAATGAAGTTAGTTTTCCTACCTCGATTACAGGTCAAGTAACTGGAAAACCTCTTTTTTTTTTATTTCATGTAAAATACTCAAAATAGTTTTTTTAAATATATTCAAAATTTTTTTTGAAATATTTAAATACGTAAACAAAATAATAAGGTTTATTTTTACATATTATTTGCTATTAATACGAGAAGCACACAAGGTCAGCACACTGTTGTAGTGGCGAAAGTGGGTGTGTGCCACGACTACCACGACTGCCACGACTGCCAAGACTGTGGATTCGGAGCCTCAAGGTTTTAGGGCGGAGCGGAATCCGGTGCCAGAGAAAAATACTAGTTCAGCAGTTATGGAGTGTGTTCAGTTTGTATTCTATTCTGCTACTAATTTTTCAATAATTTTGAACTTTGAAGAAAGTTATCTCTCTCTCTCTCTCTCTCTCTCTCTCTCTCTCTCTCTCTCTCTCTCTCTCTCTCTCTCTCTCTCTCTCTCTCTCTCTCTCTCTCTCTCTCTCTCTCTTTCTCCTTCGTATGATGATTAAACATATTCATTATTCATTTAAAAAATATATATATATATATATATATATATATATATATATATATATATATATATATATATATATATATATATATATATATATATATATATATATATATATATATATATATATATATATATAATGCTGCTTTGAAGTGGTATAGATTTAATAAAGAAGGAACTGAGAGAGATGAAAACGATCGATATTTAAAGCAAAATTTATAATAAAATCTTTAACATTTTCTCATAACTTCTTTTTGAGAATAAAAATAAATATTAACTAGAATTAAAAACTGACCAATCAGTAGCAAAAGAGATAAAAGATATATATGCTTTTTAGCTTTAATATTGATTATGTTCTTTTAACATTGGTATCACTGAGTCCTGCAAGCAAACTTGTCAAAAAGCTGCAAATAAGGATGGGAACACTTTTCAGCTGACAGTGTTTTTCCTTGCACAGCTGCAGGTTTTATGATAAACAGTTGACTCCACCTCCTAGTATTTGGGAAAGAGGGGATATATATATATATATATATATATATATATATATATATATATATATATATATATATATATATATATATATATATATATATATATATATATATATATATATATATATATATATATATATATATATATATATATATATATATATATATATATATATATATATATATATATAAAGGAGGAGAAGGTATTTTACCAAAGTAGAAAGAGTAAGGGATGGTTCGACATACCGAGCTGGGTGTTTGACGGAATAGGGCATAGCCCAACTATAACCCAGGATCACTTCCTAACGTTCATAGATTTAAGGAGCTCACTCACCGAACCAAATGTAGTCATATGTAAAGGCATACAACACCTGAGAGGAGGAGGAGGAGGAGGGGGAGAAGGAGGGGAAGAAGGAATAGGAGGAGAAGGAGTAGGAGGAGGAGGAGGTTGAGGAGGAGAAGAAGGAGGAAGAGGAGGAGGAGGGGAAGGAAGGAGGAGGAGGAGGAGGAGGAGGAGGAGGAGGAGGAGGAGGAGGAGGAGGAGGAGGAGGAGGAGGAGCAGGAGAAGGAGGAGGAGGAGGAGGAGGAGAGGGAGAAGGAGGAGGAGGAGGAGAGGGAGAAGGAGGAGGAGGAGCAGGAGGAGCAGGAGGAGGAGGAGGAGTAGGAAGAGGAGGACTAATTGACTCGTCTATAGTTGAATAAGGAAAAAAAAAGAGACGAAAGAGATTAACCTTTTCAGTTGGAGTATTAGGAAGAGAATCGTCACAGGGAATAAGAGGAAAAACAGATTTACAGAAACTGTAGAATTTTTTTTTTACGAGAGTCCAGAAAGATTTGGCAGTAGTAGGAAAAACGTGGTCAAGCCACTTTCGTTTAGTGAAATGTCGCTTTGCTCGTCAAATACCAAGAGTGAAATGACTTCGAACTGAATGAAAATTAACGGGAGTGATAATAGAACGAGAATATTTCCACTCCTGATACTTACTGATACTGTTTAGCGCGAACTCACGCAAGATCAAACCATGAATTTTGAGGAGAAAAACAAATTGACGAAGAAGGAATGAACCGTCTCGAATTATCAGCGATTACAATCTCCTCCTTCGGAAGAAGTAGAAGAATCTTCTTATGGAAAACATTTACTTTACGAATAGTTAGGGTAGAAGCGATGCAAAGTCTGCCCCTCCACAATCGTCCCTATTAAGGATTAAATGGCTGAATGATACCCTAAGGGTAGGATTGATCTGTTAGAGAGAACACATAAAATTTTGAGATATATGGTTATAGTCAGATTTACTAATACGATGGAAAGTGTCGTATTTAAGGACCAGTGATGAAGCTTCCATCAACGGTATTCAATCCGGAATATGTGTGGGTTCTCTAATCAGTTATTTCAAATTGTTGATAATATTGAATAATTCAGCCTCTTCTCCTCATGGGTGAAAATGAGAGAACACCCAACCATTCATTGTTGTATACTTTGAAATCGCCTTAATAGAGGACCTTAGTATATGGAATGAGAAGAAGATATATATATATATATATATATATATATATATATATATATATATATATATATATATATATATATATATATATATATATATATATATATATATATATATATATATATATATATATATATATATATATATATATATATATATATATATAGGTCAGACTGCAGTTTGAACCACACAAATATTTCAAAAACTACTGAACGTACGCTAAAAAGGATTATATTTTTGGAATCCTTGTCGGAATTTATGTAAGAAAAATGTAAAATATTTTAAATTAAATTAAAAAAAAAAAAATTGTACGATATTTGAGGAAAAATCTGTCCTTATTATTTTTATTATTTGTAAGGTTTTTTTTTTAACGAACTCCTTTCGACTTATTTAACCTGACGACCGAAGATTGCCGTTGGATTGTGGCCTAACCGATAGCTGGTATGTTGCCGTAGGATCGTAGCTACTGCCATATTACAAAAAATATATATTTATTATACATTTTTATTAAAATTTTCTACGCACTCGCGAAATTTATGCATCTTTAAATTCTCGGAATTTGACTCATAAAAAGACGCTGCCAGACGTGCGCTGCCAAACGTACGATGTCGTCCATTTTTCCTAAAAACTATAAATTTCGTTGTTATTAAAATAAATTTTTTTTTTTTTTAATTCCCAATTTTTCCTTATCAAATTTCTTCAAGGATTCTAAAAATATAATCCTTTTTACGTACTTTCAGTAGTTTATGAAATATTTGTGTGGCTCAAACTGCAGTCTGGCCATATATATATATATATATATATATATATATATATATATATATATATATATATATATATATATATATATATATATATATATATATATATATATATATATATATATATATATATATAATTAAGTAATTTATAATTATATTCCACAACTCACAGGTCCGGGAATACAGGAGGCGGAGCTTTCCGGTAGACATAGTTCGAGTGCCATTCATTTGTATAGTGTAAGCATAAATACAAACCTCATACTATAGATGCACCGGGAGAATAGTAACACAAGATTATTGTAGAAGTAGTATATTAGTAGTAGTAGTAGTAATAGGAAAACAGATTTTAAACCACAGAATATTGAAGTTTAAAGATTCGAGACTTTCAAGATGTGTTACGGGAATGTTAACGTTTAAGCAAGTGTGTCTGAGACAGGAGCCAAAGGTAATAATGAAAGTTAGACAGGTGGTATTCTGTGAATTCAAAATTAGAAACAAAGCTATGGATATCGATTTGCAATGTACATTGGAAGTTCCCCGCCTCTGCCTATACAAATCTACCATTTCACCATACACTAAGTCACGACAAAAAAAAAAGAGTAAAAACTGTAATGAAATTAAGCCTACATCCAAAATATTAAATTGAAAAAGAAGTCGAATTAATTAAAATTATAATTTTTTACCTTAACATTAAAAAAACAAACAAATACCTCTAGTAAATTGCATTACAATGAAATACTTGCTACAAAATATGTAAAAACTGGTTTAACAATTTTTAAATATTTTTCCGATATTTACCTTAAAGGAGTTTCAAATTCTAAAATGGTTCTACTCTTCAAAATTAAACTTACCATAACTTTAATATATATATATATATATATATATATATATATATATATATATATATATATATATAATATATATATATATATATATATATATATATATAATATATATATATATATATATATATATATATATATATATATATATTCATACACAGGTTATGCCGTATTTAAAGGATTTGCCTCCTTCAGAAGGGTGAATGGAGTGATTACTCATTCTACAGGTGGGTAAGGGCTCCCTAAGGAAAGAAACCCAGTTGGGTATCCTCGATATTCATTTATTTATTTATTTTTTTAATCAGTGAAAATATAAAGGAACAATACCCTTGATCCACGAAATTGTCATGCTACTACTAATGACTATTATATCAATATATCTAATTATTAATTTTAATAATTAGATATATTGATATAATATATTGAAGTTAATTAAAAAAATCAAATATCTTATGATTGAAAGGCTATCCCAATAGTAATAAAAACTCTTTCATCGACATTCAACTTTAAGTCTGATTTTCATTAGCGGATTTGTTGACTCTTCAGCGTAAGGAAAAGCTCTTGACTTTATTTTATAAGATCTAACTCGGGTATTATTGCAACACAAAAAAAAAACTCTTGCAAAATGAATTTCAAAAAATGGTTTTAATTTTAATTATCATATATATATATATATATATATATATATATATATATATATATATATATATATATATATATATATATATATATATATATATATATATATATATATATATATATATATATATATATATATATATATATATATATATATATATATATATATATATATATATATATATATATATATATATATATATTACTCAGCAAAATTAATTCACCATTTAATAAAATCGGTGATCGGTGGGGACGGCCGGCATTCAGGCCATTGTGTTTGTCAGTGTTGTTAGGTTTGTGCCAGTACCTTTAAGCACATTGCAGGTTATCAGTGCTGGGTGCACATGTGTTGCGGTGTCGACGCTGTATGTAAAAAGGTCGAACCAACCAAATAGCTACGTCACATGTTTGGATAGGTCACGTCAAAGGTACAATGGTTCTTCAAGACTATTTCACCGTTAACGTGTGTACACTTGCTATGGAGAGGGTTTGACGTCGCTTGACATGCGATGTGTGTAGTCGAGCTGACCAAGGCAGGACATGTGCAATAACGGCCGTCGAAAACAGATATCTACAGCTGAGGGCATACCGTGATCGCCATGCCACACCACGTGACCATCAGACACATTTACAGATTGTGCATGGTACCCATCTGAGCAGCAATATCATTCGCTGACGCCTAGCAGAACATGGGTATCGCCCATGGCGGGCCAATCACCAGTGAGAGAGGTTGCGTTTTTCTCGCCAACACCTGCATTGGTGTCAGGAGGATTGGGCACATGTTCTCTATACAGAAGAGTCTAGCTTCAATCTGTACAGTTGCGACAGACGCTCTAAAGTCTACCGGTGACGTAATGAGCGATTCGAGGTATACACTATGCACCAGATACCACCCTACGATGGTGGGTTGGTAATGGTGTGGGGAGGAATATATATATATATATATATATATATATATATATATATATATATATATATATATATATATATATATATATATATATATATATATATATATATATATATATATATAGATAGATAGATAGATAGATAGATAGATAGATAGATAGATAGATAGATAGATAGATAGATAGATAGATAGAATAGGATAAATAATAAAAGAGAGAGAGAGAGAGAGAGAGAGAGAGAGAGAGAGAGAGAGAGAGAGAGAGAGAGAGAGAGAGAGAGAGAGAGAGAGAGAGAGAGAGAGAGAGAGAGAGAGAGAGAGAGAGAAACATGGATATGAAATTAGTAAGTACAAAATTCCAAAAGTAGAAAATTTTAAAGTAAAAATTTTAAAATCCTGATTTCTTTTTTTTTGTGATTTTGGAGTTTTGGATTTCATTTTTTTTATTGTCTAATAATCGTGGAAATAAATCAATAAAATAATAAATAAAAAAAAAAAAAAAAAAAAAAAAAAAAAAAAAAAAAAAAAAAAATATTATAATTATTATTATTATTTAAAAAAAAAAATCAGTCGAATGAAAAACGAGGTGATTTAAATGTTTTTTATATATATAATATATATATATATATATATATATATATATATATATATATATATATATATATATATATATATATATATATATATATATATATATATATATATATATATATATATATACTATTATTGCTTATATTAAATATATTGGAGAATGCTTAGATATTCCTATTCATGTATAAGTATTCGTTGCAAAGTTTAGAAAATGAAATTGGAAAAGTTTGCGTTTGTCACTGTCTAAAGTATCATTAAATTCGTGCAAGTCTTTTTTTGTTGTTGTTGTCTTCAAAACACAAAGGAATGCTTCGAAATATATTTTATATTTGTCTTTTATATTTTGATTTAATATCTATGTAGTTTGCTGTCTCTTTTTCAGCTGAAGAAAGGGAAGATGTCAATATATATATATATATATATATATATATATATATATATATATATATATATATATATATATATATATATATATATATATATATATATATATATATATATATATATTAAACATCGAAGTTTAATGTTTGCTATAGGGAATCGAACCCGGGCTATATAGCACAAAAGCATAGAATCTATCTCTATACTACCACCAGTAGCGTAGAGGTAAAATTCTATGATTTTTTGCTATAGGGTCCGGGTTCGATTTCCCTATAGCAAACTTTAAACTTCGATGTTTAATGAATGTTTAGTCTGCGAGAGTATTAGCAGACTTTAATTATTACCACATATATATTATATATATATATATATATATATATATATATATATATATATATATATATATATATATATATATATATATATATATATATATATATATATATATATATATATATATATATATGAGAGATTTCTTTTAAAGTTTTTTTTTCTTTCTTTCTTTCTTTTAAAGAGCTATTTTGTGCCTTGTCTTAAGTCTCGGTTCCATGATTTTTTAAATAGTTTCCAGTCTTTTAAACTGTCTCCAACTTTGTTAAAACATGCAATAGATCTTAAGTCGATAAGAATAGAGAGATTTCGATTATATTGACAGCAATTAAAAAAATTATCCTTTTGATGTCATTCCAAATAGGATACTTACTAAAGGTTATTCTTATTTTTAAGGTCAAGATGTGTTCAAATAAAAATTTTAACTGAAAGGTTTTTTAAATCTTTTATCAAAAGATTCAAATAATTTCAAAAACGGATTTTAAGTTACTGGTATTTGATTACAATTTATAAACTCTGATAAGTATAAAGTTTGAAATTGGTTTGAAAGATACTTATTACGCTTACTTATATTTTAATTAAAAAACAATAAACATATTCCACATTTAGTTATTGCATTATGACATATATTTCAAATCAAGTACGTGTTTTTTTTTGTTTTTTTTTAAAATGCCAGAAAAACGTGGTGTTTAACATAAGCGAAAAGAATGCTAAAATACACCAGAAAAGGCTAAAAATAGAAGCCGAAATAAGTGAGAAAACCATCCACAGCAATGCTGAGAGAAGGAAGACAGGAAGATTTAATGCAATACGTGTTGCTGATATTATCAGAATTCGCTCTTTTCACCCTTCTACAACTCGAGAGAGAGAGAGAGAGAGAGAGAGAGAGAGAGAGAGAGAGAGAGAGAGAGAGAGAGAGAGAGAGAGAGAAGAGAAAAAAAAAAAAAAAAAAAAAAAAAAAAAAAAAAAAAAAAAAAAAAAAATAATTTTAATAATAATAATAATAATAATAAGAATAAATATATATATATATATATATATATATATATATATATATATATATATATATATATATATATATATATATATATATATATATATATATATATATATATATATATATATATATATATATATATATATATATGTTAAGAGGGAGAGAAAGAAAATCCTTTTTAGAATTAATGCATTCTGTCGTGAAGAAGCGGGAATGAGGCTTGATTTCTGCGGAGATGATTTTATAATAACGAAGACTGAACACATCTATTCATTCTTCTTCTTTTTTTCTTCTTTCTTTTTCTTCTTTCTTTTTCTTCTTTCTTTTTCGAGTGTTCACCTTTCGATTTTCCTCTTTTTTTTGTGTGTGTGTTTCTTGTTTCCTCTTTGTATACATCTAATTCCTTCCATATTATAGATTCTACCCCATTTATTGCGGTTATTATCTTTTTCTACCGCGTGAGTGTGCGGTAGTAATGCGGTAGTAGTAATATTTACTTTATTTCTTTTCCATTTAATTTCGTGATTTAGCAACACTTTCCCGATCATTTATTTTCTTATACTATTAGCATGTTTTTCTTTCTCTACTCTCCCCCCCTCTTCTCTCTCCTCTCCCCCTAAGAATGAATCTTTCTTTCCCTTCTTTTTAATCCCACTCCCGAAGAGGAAAAAACTCTCCCGTGTTTTGCTTTCCCTTTTCCCTCCTTCATAGATCTTCATTAGGGATCTTTACTCGGAAGCGACAGCTCGCAGCTCTTTTATGTCTATTTGACGGCGCCAGAAAACGGCCATGATCGAGTGACGGGCAAATTATGGAGCGCTTTTTTCATCACAGATTACTCAGAGATGAGTTTGGATTAACAAAAGTCTCTTTTAACTCAAAATCTTCATCACAAGGGAGAAACACTTACTTCAGACTTAGAGTAATGAGGTTATAACTATTAATAACTACATTGCATATATATATATATATATATATATATATATATATATATATATATATATATATATATATATATATATATATATATATATATATATATATATATATATATATATATATATATATATATATATATATATAATATATATATATATATATATATATATATAATATATAATATAATATATATAATATATATATATATATATATATATATACCATTTAATGAGAAGTTATTTAATTTCTATGACTTTAATTTTGAACAGTAAAATTTATTTTTAAGCATGATACAAATAAAAGTATTGAAAATATAACATATTTTTTTAAGTCATAAAATTTATTTTTTAAATTTGTAAATTAAAGAAATTTAATTGAAAATTTATTAAAAAAAAAACAAAAAAAAAAACTTTTTTTTTTTCCTTTTCTACATGGTTTTAATTTAGTTTTTTTAAAGGAGACGTTTTTAATGAAGATGTTTTTTTTTTCTCCGTGATTAGAAAACGGATGAAAAGAAACGTTTAGAGTCCAAATAGAATTAACATACATGAAGAAAGAAAGATAAAAAAAAGTGTTTGTTATTTGCAGGAAAATGTTTTAAATCTCTCGAAATGAGGATTTTAGGACTGCAATTTAAGGAGAATATTTTAACTGTCATAAAAAAAATCTGCTGAAGAGAAATGACAATCGAAAAATGTTTAAAAAAAAAACAAAAAAAAAACAAGAACATCTATAATGAGAAGTCAAAAAGAGGAGAGACCGATTTTTTTGAGTCATTAATTAAGGAGGGAGAGGAGGAGAGAGGGAGAGAGAATTGTTTTATTCTAAGTTTTAAAAAGCCTATTAGGTTAATTAAGGCACGAACGTAACGAACAATTGAACAATAAAATACAAACGAATATTTCATGCAAACTGAACATACAATTGCCGAGAAAATAAATTAAAAAACCAAAAATTTATTACCGTACAGAAATAACAAAATTAATTCCTTCAACAAAACTTCTTAATTTCAGTTTAATTACTTTTAAATATTTAAAAAAAAAAAAAAGAAATTATTTCAAAAGAAGCAATAAATTTATTTCAATATGGGCACCCCTTCCTGTGTCATTTTGGGGTGATGGGCACCCCTTCCTGTGTCATTTTGAGGTGATATACGAATTCAGGTTAGTGAGTCTTCCACAAAAGCAAATTTCTCAAAGCAAATTAGGGTTGCGTTTGGCTGGGGCTAATTTTGCAAACTTTTCACATTAAACTTTTCGTAATATCCGATGAAAGCTTTTTATAGTTTCTTTTTTTATGTAATTAATCATTTTACGCCTCATCCCTCATTATTTCTTATATATATATATATATATATATATATATATATATATATATATATATATATATATATATATATATATATATATATATATATATATATATATATATATATATATATATATATATATTTAGGTGTTCAAAATTATTTATATCATACGTAAATCACTGGATTTTTTAAAATACAAAATACATATGATCAATTTTTTTTCTCTCTCTCTCTCTTCTCTCCTCTCTCTCTCCTCTTTATCTCCTCTCTCTCTCTTCTTTCTCTCACTTTCTCTCCTCTCTCTCTCTTTATCACTCTCTCTCTCTCTCTCTCTCTCTCTCTCTCTCTCTCTCTCTCTCTCTCTCACTCACTTTTGAAATCAAAGGTCATTTAAAATGATTTGATAACTTTAGTATCCTCTGATTTTTGGTCATTCTTTTCCTCAATGTATCCCATCCTTTATATCTTTTCCTGCTGCGATGTTTCTTTAAATTTATTTTCCGTTTTCTGTTGTTCCTCACCTCACCCTCTTCAATTTGCCATTTTACTCTTATAATCTGAGTTGCTTCGGATTTTTATTTATTATTCTTTAGTTTAATTCATCTCTTCCTTTTCATATTTTCTTTGATTTTTCGCAATTTACAAAATGTTTCTTAATTTTTTTTTTTTTTTTTTTTTTTTTTTTTTAAATTTCCATTAGTGAGAATCATTCTTTTGATTTCTTCACATACCTAATATCATGTATGTATGTATGTATGTGTGAGTGTGTGGTGAGAGTGTGTGCGTACCTGACGCTATTCTACATCTTTCTAATTTTATCCTAGATACGCTATAATTACAAATTCATAGTTTTTATTTCATGACTTCTATTTATTATTATTATTATTATTATTATTATTATTATTATTATTATTATTATTATTATTATTATTATTATTATTGTCTGTAATTGTTTCTTTCCTTTCTTTACTTAATCCAACATTTTCTTTCTTATCATAATGGGAGGATAGTTTAATAAATTTCCTAAACTATAAATTTATAAATTTATAATAAATTTAATTTAAAAAATTTATAAATTAGAAATATATTCTTGACTACCCTCGAAATCTTTCAAATAAAAAGATTTCTTTCACTCCAATCTAAAAGTGGCCCACAAATAACCCGTAGATTTCATTTAGTTAGCTTCTACTACCTTCATTATCTATTTACCTATTAATATATATATATATATATATATATATATATAGGTAAGTATGTATGTATGCATGTATAATTAAACTTTTGCATCTTTATAATATGACACAAGCTGACCTCCTCATTCCCACAAATCCTCTCACTTTGACCTTTTTGTTTTAAGATAATGACCAAAAAGATATTCATTTTACTAACTTAATTAAACCCATAAAGTATATTTCAGCCCCGATTTCCAAGGCCAAATGTTTATACACTTGAAATAAACTATTTTCAGTAAACTTACTCTTATACTTCCACACTTTTTAATTCAAAGATTATAAATTAGTAACGACATGAATATCAACATTCGCATCTGCATTTGTATCCGCATCTGCATCCGCATCCGCATTCGTATCCGCATCCGCATATGATTATTAATTATAGAATTGGCGGAAATGGTGTTGCAATGGTGTATAGTCAACATTTGTGCTTACTCTGTGTAAATGTAAGGCACGCGAACAATTGTCTATTGAAGGGAGGAGCCCTCAATATCCCCGACCAGTGAATGGTGGAGAAATTATTAAAAATTAATAAATTATTCATATATATATATATATATATATATATATATATATATATATATATATATATATATATATATATATATATATATATATATATATATAGTAATTGAATAAAAATTTCTACGAAATTTGTTTTCCTCCTACTATAGTAGCACCACCATTATATTATTTTACTATTAATTTGAATTAATACATTATTACACTCTTAATTTTATTTGTCGTTAATGTCTTTTATTTTGTAGATTTTCTTACAGCTTTAAAATCAACGCTCTTATTAACAAACTTAAATCTATCATTCAAACTTAGCTAAAATTTGCAGGTTCTGCAGAACATTTATCTTTCTCCTTCATTCTTTAATAATAATAATAATAATAATAATAATAATAATAATAATAATAATAATAATAATAATAATAATATTTTGGGTTCATACGATTTTATTGATCTTTCATTTTATATCATCAGGTAAGTTATTGTACAGCTTAACGGAGGCGTAACTTACCGCTTGTGATGGTTTAGTAATTCTGTAGAATGGAGTTTTTAATCTGGTGTTATTTCGTAAGATAATTTCTCATTCTGTCTAATTATTTTGATAGTTTGTTCTTAGGAACTCACAAGTGATGTTGCAAATTGCTTTGTATAATTCTTTAAGGAGAGAGAGAGATTTAGGAGATCGAATTGCAATTTGTGCAGTTTTTTTGAATAGAGGTGGTGTGTACTGTGTAACTATATATAATAAAACTCTACTGCCACTAAATAGTCGTATAATGTGTTTTTGCATTGTTGCGATTTGATGTGTATTTATTTTGGCTGTTTTACCATATACTGGGAGGCAGCAAATTAGGTGGAGGTGAATGTATGCAAAATATAGCTTCCGAAGTACTGTAGTACATTCAATAGATTATACAAATTTTACAAGGATATGCTTATACTTTGAAAGTTTATTTATTAAAGTGTTTAATGCTTTTTTTAAAGGTTAATTTTTCTTCTATTGTGACTCAAAGGATCTTTTCATTATTTGACCGAGTTAGTTCGATACCGTTTATTAAATTGTTTCCTACTCTATGTCAGATGTTTATAGTGAGTTTAATGACAGTTTATTTGTATTGATCCATACCATGATGTTTGATAAAGTGCTTTCATCTTTCTTAGGAGAGAGTTTCGGGAATTTTGCCGTTGATCAAATGCATACATATAAGAGTTATGGGAGTTGATTAAATAATTTGTGTATATTGAAAAGAGAAGTAGTGCCAGTATGGAAAACAACCTTTTATTTTCTGTGTGTTAGAGAGTGTATCACCCAACTATACATACTGATATTATCCTTGAGGTAAGTTTTAAACCACCGTAAATTCAGACCGACGATATCCAGCCTATTTCGTTTGTTTATCAGGATATCAATGTCTATTGCGTCAAATGATTTAGTAAAACCTAATAACAGAATGGTTATCGAGTTTTTATTTTCTATTGTTTCATGTAAAGCTTTTCAGTTAAACAGAAAATAATAATAATAATAATAATAATAATAATAATAATATACATTAATAAAAATAACTTTTTATGGTTAATAATAACAACCATAATAATAATAATAATAATAATAATAAATAATAATATAGATAATAATAATAATAATAATAATAATAATAATAATAATAATAATAATAATAATAATAATGATAATGATAATTAATGAGGCAACTACAGGTAGAGATGCTAACTAACTAACTTAATAATAATAAGAAATAAATAATAAGTAATAATAATAATAATAATAATAATAATAATAATAATAATAATGTGCTTCAAATTAAAATCGTTCTGGGATTTAAAAGTTTTCTCAAAGTTTCATTTGTTATTTGAAGAAATTAAGTTTGCCTAAAATGTTACTTCATTTTTCAGCACTTCTTAATCTTTCAAATTCTCATTTAATTACTCATGGATATATATATATATATATATATATATTATATATATATATATATAATATATATATATATATATATATATATATATATATATATATATATATTATATATATATATATATATATATATATACATATATGTATGATCTTTTCTTAATCTCTTATAATCCTCCTTACACTTTTAAACTCTTTCTTTCCTGGGTTTATCCGATCACCTCATCTCTATCTTCTGTTACCAAGTTTTCAGAAAAAAATGCTACTCGTCTTCGGAGAGGAGAAGCTTCTGGCGCTTCAGACTTCAGTGCTTCTAACTGGTCTGACTTTCTGTTGCACTTCTTTGATCTAGTTCACATGATCCAACTGGTGAACTCGCCTACGAGTTCTCTTTGTAGAACAACCTTGAGCAGTTGGTGCAACTCCCTATTTATATTCCTGACCGTCCTGGTGATGATCCCAAACATACTTGATGTTTTTCCTAACCTCTTATCCTTCTCCTTACACTGTTAAACTCTTTCTTCCTCTGGGTTCATCCGATCACCTTCTTATCTCCGTATCTTGTCCTGTCTCTTCAAGTCTTCCGCAAGAATGGCTCCAGCCTTCAGCGAGGAGACGTTTCTGGCACTTCGGTGCTGCTAACTGGTCTGACTTGCGGTTGTTTTTTTCTGATTTCCCATGGAATGATTATTGCTTCCGTGGGAGAAATCCCTCGGGGTTTGCAAAACGCATAATGGAGGTGATTCTCTCTGGCATGGAGTCATACATAACCCTTCTACCAAACCTAACAAACCTTGGTTTACTTCTGCTTGTTCTCATGGTATATATTAGCCACAGGGATGCTGCCTTCATGGATTATCGTCGTCTTCAAACTTCAGAAACTCATATAACTTATATTTCATCTCGAAATCATGCAAAAAATCTATTCCCCGAAACACCAAAAACTGCTTCCTCTGTCGAAAGTTCAGTATTTATCTTCTGATTCCCCTTCATCACGCCCTTTCTGGCATTTGACTCTTTCTCTTTCCCTTCTAAATAATCTTTTAACAGCACAATTGTATTTCACCTTCTGTTAAAGCTGAACTCTTCACTCAAACTTTGGTCTCTAATTTCAAATTCGACGAGTCCTTATACTATTCCTCCAATTTTAATTTCCTCCAACTAATTTTTTTTATTTAACCTCTGGTGGGAAAAGGCCAGAAGTCTACCAAATTTCCACCAGAGAAAGGCTCAAATCGGGATCCTGGTCAGATTAAAGGTCGACATGTCTCGAAACACGGCGTTTGAAGGTGTGTAAGTCATACGAAATTGGGAAAATAGATGAAGTGAGTGTGTTCCAAACTTTATCATTATGTTGCATGTAAGACTGAGCATAGCGGTTAAGTCTGGGATCAGAGAGTTGGACAGAGAAAGGATGAGTGTGTAGAAAGAAGTGTCCCACGAGCTCTTCAAAGGAGAAGGTATGCTACGAGAGAGTTCGAAAGAGCAGTGTCCGTTGTAATAGCGATAGTACAAAGAAAGTGACGCAGCAATTCGACGGGTAGAAAGAGATTGGAGGGAATTAGTGAAGTAGGAGAGTTGATAAGGCGAAAATCCATAAACTCTACCTTCTCAAGGAGACTTGTATGAGTGGAATAACCCTAGATGTGTGAAGCGTGCTCCATACAGGGGAAAACAACACCCCTATAAAGAGCAAGAAACTGTGGTGGTGTAAAGAAGTTCTGAAGGCGCCTCTGAACACCCAACCTCTTAGATTCTTGTTTAGAAAGCATATTAATGTGATCTTTCCAAGAAAGATCACGAGAAAAAGAAACACAAAGATTATTAAGAAGAGATGAAGGTTTGAGCTGCGTGTTTTCGAAGAAGATATCATAGTTGTGTGGAAGATTGTGTCGAGTAGAAAGATGGAGGAATTGAGTTTTCGAGGCATTGAAAACGACCATGTTTTCCCTGCTTCAATTTGAAATGCGAATTGTTTGGGATAAGACAGATCCTTGAGGAATACCACTGTTAATAGAATTTATAGGATGAATGTTGGCGATTTACAAGCAGCTGCTATAGAATGACCAGGAAAGAAATCAGAGAGAAGGCCACAGAGAGAAGGATAGATTCCGAAAGAGGGAAATTTGTAAATGAAATCAAAGCTTTGTGCCAGACTCTATCGGAAGCTTTCGATATGTCCAGTGCGATAGCAAAACATTCACCGAAACCCCGAAGAGCGGAGGACCAAGAATCAGAGAGAACGGAAGAAGATCACCAGTAGAGGGTTTCTTTCGAAAGTCATGAATTGAGATGTTTCCAAATCTTCCTGTTAAAAATAGATTCAAAAACATTAGAAAGAACGGAGGTTAAAGAAATTGGATGGTAGTTAGAGGGTTGAGACGATTCCCCCTTTTTCGGCAAAGGCTGAATGAGCGCACATTTCCAGCAAGAAGGGAAAGTTAAAGTAAAAAGACATAGACGAAAAAGTTTCCCAAGGCAGGGTGCAAGCTCGGAAATACAAGTTTTGAGAACTGCAGGAGGGATAGAGTCAGGACCTTACGTACGCCTTCTTAGTGCTAAGCTCAGAGAGAGCTGGAATGACGCTTTTGGAAGAAATTACAATTTTAGACATAAATGAGTTGGAGGGGACTGAAGTAGTAGGAACAGCTCCGGAATCGTCTAAGGTTGAATTAGAGGCAAAAGTTTGAGCGAAGAGTTTAGCTTCAGAGGAAGGCAAATAAGAACGAAATTAAAAAATAAAATAAGAAAATAAGATTTACTAATATATAAATATATAAATGAACAAAAAAGAAAAAAAGGAACTGATAAAATTTACACACACCTTAATTCATGACTACATATATTCAATGCATTAAAAGCAGCTTTTAATCTTTATAAACTGTCAACTACATCATTCAAACTCAGTTGGCTCTCTATCTCTGAGAAGCGACTCTGGCTCACTATCTCCTTTTCCAATGGCAGGTGGTTAATTTAATTTGGCTCTCGTATTCCATCACCATTGCGTTACCCTCGTAGCACAAGGAGTAACATGATCTCACTAAATTCTGTGTAAATATTACAAACTCCAGGATTGTTGTTTCCTGTTCTTATATTTAATTTAATTTTTACTTAGAATTTTTATTTATATTTTTACTTTATTTATTTATTTATTTATTTTTTTATTGAATTCAAATACAGAAATATCAAGTGAATTTATGTCAAAAGTTGTTATGAAAGGAGTATCATATTTCGTTAAGGAAAGCTCTACTGGTGTTCCTTCTCTTCTATCTGACTCTTGGTTCTCTGTTATGCGGCATTTAGGTAAATCTTTTGCTGTGGCACTAGACATATCAAAAAGTCTTCGATAGGGGCTGATACAAAGCTTTTATTTCAAAACTTCTCCAATATTTACAATATAGGTAAGATTTTAATTGTCTCCTTCGGTATCTATCTTTTCGCTGTTTTCCCTTTCGGTAGTTCTACATTTGATATTGTAGACTGTGGCCGTTTTTCCTTTTAATCTGTCAATAGTGAAGTTCCTAAGATATCTATTCTATCCTGATATCATTTTCTGCTTTTCATTATTGACTTTCTCTCTATTACTTCACACTAATCCACTCCTATACCTTTTTGGAGCAGAGGAAACATATTTTCAGTGACCCAAAATCTCAGTTCCCTCCATCTTTCTGTTCTACTTAATTTTCCATACAACTATGATATTTTTTAAAATACACATGAATCCTTCATCTGTCCGAAATATTTTTAGTGTATTTTTTTTTAATGATCTTTTTACTGGAAGGAAAGCGCCTTTGAAATTTATTCATTTTAAATACAGTTGCTTACTCTTCTATACAAGGGAATTGTTCGTTCCTGTATGGGACACATTTTATACATTAGAGGTGTTTTCACTTGCTCAGCTCTCCTTGAAAAAGTTTGTTTCGTCTTATAAACCATTTTGTTCTTACTAACTTTCTCAGTATGGTTTCTGTTGTGGCGTCAACTTCAGTATAATTTTTATTACAACGGACACTACTCTCCTGAATTCTTCAGTTGCATGCCTACTACAGTGAGAAGGAATCTTGAGACACAAGCTTCTAAACAGTCTCATCTAATTTCTCTTTCCAACTCTCTGACATCAGATTGAATCTTCAATCTCACTTGTACTACGCTGTAAAGACTGGAACTCATTTCCATTATCTATTTTCCCAACTTCCTTTTGACATACACACTTTCAAACGTCGTTTATCGGCGCATGTTGACTACCCGTCCAGAGAATTTTCCAACAATGGTAATAACTGCAAGGCCTCTGGCCTTTGCCCACTAGAGGATATATATATATATATATATATATATATATATATATATATATATATATATATATATATATATATATTATATATATATATATATATATATATCATTAGAACATTATTGGTTTACGTGATCGATGAGCAAATTCTCCAGTGTAAATTTTAGCGCAAAATAATCTTCGTAATCAAGTTTAGATTCAAAGAAAAAAATCGCAATTTCCGGCCCGATTGATTAAAAGTAATTATAAAGAAAGAATCGTAGAGTAATCGAGGCCTGAGCTTCCCTTGGGCATTCTCGAGACTCCTACAGAAGAAAATTTCTCCCCAACAATGAACGTTGCTCATTTTAACCTTTAATAATGGAGTAATTCCAACTTTGTAATTAAACCGCTATTAAAGCGCAAAAAGATTTCGCGCTCATTTTTGCGAGCACTTTTTAACATTATTTTTTCCCCCAAAATTGATTTTTTTTTCCCTTGTGCGTGAGTTCGGTTTTTGGGAAACTGTGCTTTTTGTTCACTTACATAGAAGATTCTTTTCAAAGAAATACATAAAGGCGTATCTTATGTACAGTAGTCCACAATCGTGTGTAGTATTTTCATTTGCTAGGTTTGATATAATTAAAAGTATAATAAGGTATTATACAAAACTTTTATTAAATACAAGATCTAATATACTCTAATAGTAAAGAAGTTATTAAATTAAATGAAAAAAAGAAAGTTTAGCAAGCAACGATTTAAAAATTAATTAAGTAAATAAATAACTAAACTTCTATATATTTAATTAATAATACTGGTTGCTTTTACGTATTTTAAAACTTGGGGAAACCACTCTGGTAAAACTTGATCAAATTCCTAGGAAGAATAATTACTTACTTGTATTTTAAAACTTTTAATAAAATCACCCTGGTAATACTTGGTTAAATACCTGATTAAAACCTGATAAACCTCGAGCAGTATCTGATTAAACTTCATTATTATTAATGTTAATTAACAGTTTTTAACTTATTTTACATCAGGATTATTATTAATAAATTTTACCAGATAATATATATATATATATATATATATATATATATATATATATATATATATATATATATATATATATATATATATATATATATATATATATATATATATATATATATATATATATATATATATATATATATATATATATAATATATATATATATATATATATATATATATATATATATATATATATATATATATATATATATATATATATATATATATATATATATATATATATATATATATATATATATATATATATATATATATATATATTCACTTAAAGCAGAGTTTCTCAACCTTGGGGTCGCAACCCCCTCATATGAGAGAGTCCGAAGTGGGTCACAAAAAATGAAACACTTGGTGTCCCAAAAAAATCTTTTCATAATTTTTGTTTACATTAAAATGTAAACAAATATTAAACAATCTGATATTCTTATATTTTAATTTTTTTTCGAATGAACTTTAAAAAAACGAACTAAAACTATTTTGTTTTCATAAAATAATTATCTTGAGTATTTTAAATTTATTAATCAGTCAAACGATAAATATCTCAACCTACACTTTTGAATTTGACATCTGCCAGACATAATGTTTATTAATCAGTCGTACGATAAATATCCCAATCTGCACTTTTAAATTTGACACCTACCAAGCATGAGTGGTAATTAGGGAGTTGTGAAGTTAGTAGTAACTTTATATTTTGGCTTTTTCGAGGGGATTCGTGAAGTTACTAACTTTACTAATTTTGGCCTTTTGTGGGATCGCGAGGCTTAAACTGTTGAGGAAACGTTGAATTGGAGGGATACATTCAAAATGCTTTCAA
>SEYY01024171.1:0-29589 GCA_009176605.1 Armadillidium nasatum | reverse complement strand
AAGATGTTAAACACCTTAGAGTCAAGATCGGTATATAATGATATAAGAAGTCGACAATTAGGTATTTGAAGGGAAAATTCGTTACCAATATTATAAACTTCGGTGATATATTTCACGAGTTCACGTAAAATTTTATATACAAAAAGGTGTGTCAGTCTACATTTAAATATTTTTATTTTTGGTTCGTATTTGAGAGCCCGCTTAGCCTTCTCCAATATGACTATGGATATTTTCCATCCTTTTATTTATGTCCTCATGAACAAAGGACTATAATACTTTCCAATATTACAAGAGATACTCATGAAGCATTAGAAAGATAGGTGCAAAACAATAGTTACATCGAAGTATCACCTCAAGGTAGAAATTATATCGAAGAAGACACAGTGAGGAAATTGAAATTAGAATGTGTGAATGTTTGATAAAAATTTATCTGAGATGTAGAAAAAATCTAATGAAATATGCAAATAAATGTAATTCAGATAAAGAGTGCGTGATATTACTTTTATTTATATAAACCACACACATCTGAAACAAAATAATTTATTAATTCAAAAATATAAATAATATTTTATTGATATATATATATATATATATATATATATATATATATATATATATATATATATATATATATATATATATATATATATATATATATATATATATATATATATATATATATATATATATATATATATATGCAATCAGCTTGTTATGGAACTACCCGAACTCAGCTGATAACTAGGCCAAAAAGTACGACCCTGCCAGATATAAAATGTGAATTAAAACATTTAATAATTTAATTTATTACTGAGAAAAATTTTAAAGTTTAATAATTACATAACTTTTCATATAATTACAATAAAATCATCAGCAAAATAATTAAGACAATTCAAAGCAATTACACGTTTAATAGAATGAATATAAATGAAATAAGTGATAAAAAGTGAAATTTTTTTTCGCAGCGAATGACAATTATTTCTTGGTTGACGTTTTCATTTTACAACTAAGAGTAATATATTAAAGATTTTTTTTTTGTAATAATTTATGAATAAATCTTATCGCTATGGTTGTTATACTTGTAATGGTAAATACAAAGGAATTGTTAGAAAAAAAAAAAAAAAAAAAAAAAAAAAAAATAATAATAATAAAATAAACAATTCCAATGAAAAAATTACAGGTTTGATAAATTTCGATTATTGTTAATTCTATTAAATTGAATGAAGGTGAATAACGCTGTTGTTTCTAAATAAATTTGTTTAATAAACAAAATATTTGAAAAAAAAAAAAAGTTTTAATCAAAGGTCCTAACTAATCGTGCGTGACAATTTTTTTTTAATCAAAACAGTTGGAGGACAGAAGTTAAAAGCTACTGAAGCCTAATTAATATTCTTCGTCTCGTATTGATGATTCCTTAAATCCCAGACTGACAGAGAGAGACGTAAACAAAAGGAATTTTTTCTCGTTGAAGATAATGATGGAAAATAGATAAGAAATATATGTAGAAACAATTGAAGTAATTAATTAGTGACCCCTAACTTAAGGTGACCAATTTACAAGGAAAAATATACTCGGGCCCACAAACAACTTTGTATAATAAATCATAGAGGCTTTAAATTTCCTTGGAAAACTGATATCGACATAAATTTAATCTAAAGCAAAACAGAATAAGATCATTTCCCTACTCTATTCTAACTGGGAGGTTAAGAAGGCTTCTAGACAAAAAAAGACAGAGAAAGTTCTCTATATTCTCTACAAAAAACGAGATAAAAAACTAAACTAAGGTCAGGGGGTCTCAAAAACTATATAAACTAAAACTTATGAATAACAAACCAATGACCGTAGTAAAGATTATGTTTCCATCCGTTGGTTAAACGTTACAATTACGTGAATTCCACCTATAAACAAAAAAAAGCTAAAGTAGATCCTAACGAGGAAGTGCTTAAAAAGGCAAATTGAATGTTAAAAAGGGGACTTGCAAAAAAACAAAGGGAAATCTACCAAGTCCTAAATAAATCCGGAGGAAATTTTCAATACAAAAATGCAATGTGAAATGAAAAATGGGACGATGAACAGAACCTTAACGCTAGTATATAAAGCTTAAGGACTATTAAAGGGAAGAAAACTGTTAAGTGGCAACTTTGTTGTGACAGTATGAACAAATACAAATAATTAAATTGAATTTTAATTAACTAGGGATTCAAATTGAAACAAACCAAATGGTGTGAAAATATATGGAGACGACGTTTTTAGCGTTTCAAAAAATCACTTAAAGTGGAAATCAACATATCAATTTGGAAACAAAAAATGGAAGGAAGTCATGAAGCAAAATATTACGTAATATTAATTAAAAATTACATACTTTAACTAATCAATTAAGTAATTAGATAAAAGAATAATTATAACGTTTATTTTAAACAAAGAGTCAACTGTTAAAATTTGACTATAATCGGATCTGTAGTTACAGAGATATAGAATAAATGCCAAAAATGCAATGACGATTAATAAGTAATTAATTAATTGAAAATTGGGAAAATAAAGTATAACAATGTGATCTCTGTCAAATAAAGAATCTACTGTAAGTTTCGTGGCATTCGAAACCCTATATTCAATTTCAATTTAAAATAATGAAACATTTAAAAAATGTATGCCAATGAAGTTAAATTAATTATTAATTAATAATTGAAGTATCGGGTTTGAAACATCGACTTTGGATATGCCGAAAGACTCAGGAACCTAAGAAAACATGAAAATAAAAGGTAGGAAAACTCTAAGTTTGAATAATTTGTCCTAAACGACAGATGTAAATTTGGTGGACCAACCAAGGGGTATATATATATATATATATATATATATATATATATATATATATATATATATATATATATATATATATATATATATATATATATATATATATATATATATATATATATATATATATATATATATATATATATATATATATATATATATATATATATATATATATATATATATATATATATATATATATATATATATATATATATATATTAAAATAATGCACTTAAAGAGCATGATGCCCAGAGTATTAAACTAAATTATTACCACTTAAAACTTGAAAATATTTAAAGTACGGTATAATCCAAACTCACGCAATCTAGTATGAGTTTTACAAAGAAATACAAGTTTAAAATGATATGATAATTATAAAATACAAAACTATGAACAAAATATAAAAATTTAAATTTGAAGGGTGTTAACGGCCAAAGATATGGGAAATCCCTCATAAGGTCATTCGTTTGTTTGTATGATTGAAAACTAGCAGCTGGTTCAAAATTTTACTATAAATTTTGTAACATTAGGAGACTAGGATAAAACATGGGTCCCTCACAGTTTGCTCAGATAATGGAGGCAAGGGTAGGAAAATTCTTTTCGGTTTAGAGTCCCAATGGACTGAAGAGAATCATAAAATCACGATGATGATTTCGATTTTTGTTCAAGTAATGTTGAATAAGAAACGGATTGTTTTTCTGAATATAAAATTTGAAATATGCCCTTTAACTAATGGCCCTGATTTATCTTTTCCTTCAGTTCCAGTCCAGAAAACTTGATGCACATAGAGATCCTGAAACATAGTTATAAGATGACGATGGTAATGAGATTCATTATGCTTCTGGTAGTTCTAGATTTCAGCTATTTTCCACATCATGGACTACATTACTCAGAAATTTGGATTTTCCTAAAGATTCAGCAGAAGTTTGGCTCTAGATTAGGGGAAAAAAATTTACTGACCACTGATACAACTTTCTTATTATTCAGAAACTGAGAAATAATTTTACTCTATTTTTCTTAAAATTGTACCCTAGTTTGTTGTAAAAATGTTCTGGTGTGATGGAGCAGTTTAACAAAGTAGGATAAGAATAAGTATAAGTAAAAGAAAAGAGAAGGCAAGAATTAATACATCATAAGAGTTCGCAGATTTAATCCAGAATACTTTGTTTTGCTGCTTTAGAGGTATTTTAAATACTTTGTTTTGCTGCTTTAGAGATATTTTAAATATCCTCTATTCTTGCTGAATGACGAACAACGTAACCTGCAATAGAAGGGGAGCTGACTCCTTCCAAACAAAAAGGAAGGGTAACCCTATATTATAAAGGATCCTTATTTAAACCCACATTAGGATACCACAAAAACCTGAGAAAATCTTTACCCTGATTTGGAACCTTAACTGTGTACAGCATTTTCTCTATACCTGCCATTAGTTCTATTTCTTCCACAGAAAACGCAGTAATATACCAAGTATTATTTGTTAAATTGGAACCCAGCAGAAGCTTCACATTCAAGGAAACTCCCTTATATTTAACACGAATCACCTGAAGCAAAACTCTTTGTAGACAACATAAGCAACTGTTGTTTCATTTTTGCAGTCATTTTTGATTGCATTTTACTTTCCTGTGAAGTTAACATTGGGGCGTATCGATTGCTTCAGTGGTTTCATTTTTTAAGTGACTATTCTTGATGTTTCTCAATTTAAGTATTATATTTTGCTGCGATGTTACATTAGGTTAACTTTAATTGTCAATTTAATCTTTATCTTTACTTTTTAACCAAAGTTCATTGATTTATATTACAGGAACACATGATTGCAAAACGTCAGAACCCTATATATATATATATATATATATATATATATATATATATATATATATATATATATATATATATATATATATATATATATATATATATATATATATATATATATATATATATATATATATATATATATATATATATATATATATATATATATATATATATATATATATATATATAATTAAAATGAATAAACCGCATTGAGAAAATGTACGTTAAAATGTCATTCAAATATTTCCTCTCAAATATTACTAAATATTAGTCACAGTGAGGAACCAATACTTAAGTTTAATTGATTTAAAAAAAAAGCAAGTAGTATAAGTTTTCCACACTCACTAGTGTTGCGTAATATTTTCAAGGAGCTGTTTAGATGGAAATATTTGAATGAAATTTTTTCAAGTCATAATATTAATTGACTACGTACTCTATGTGGACGATGTGAACGCAAATAATGAGCAGTAGTTTCGCACCAGGATTTATTAATTTTATAAATTTCCTACAGTCTATTAAATTTACTCTTTAAAAACCTTAAACGGAAGTTTGGCCTTCTTCGATATTTTTTTTAATAGTATTCAGACACAAATAACTTGAAAGTTTAAAGTACACAGAAAATCGACTCATATGAACTCACGTGTACATTAGTTTTCTCCTTATTCCACTTATAAAAAGAGAAGCGTGGTACTGCGGCAAATTTTGCCAGCCTTAAATATTACCCTCAGTAACTAGATAATGAAATTAAATACATAAAAGATGCTTTAAGTCTTTAAAATATCCTAAGGAGTTTGTTAAGAAAGCTTAAAAAATGCAAAGGAAAAATTTTAATGAGATTGAAGGGAGAAAAAGAGGAAGATAGCTTGGAAGGGAAAATGTTAAACTCAAGTTCGTTATATTTTAAAACTAAATAATTTATTCTGGATAATTGAATCTGGTACAATCTATTCCATCAATAATGAAAAAGTTTTAAAACCAATTTTAATTTAAAAGAAAGAATTGACAATGTTGGTGTATATGAAATAGAGTGTGGAAATTGTAATAAAGTTTGCATAAGAGAAATGAAAGATTTTAAACGTAGAAAATATTAATATTTATAAAGCTTAAGAGTTGATGGCTAAGACTAGGTTTCACACACAAATTCCGAAAATCACTGTATAAAAATAGATCAAACTTCGAATTTGTCCTCAATATATGAAGACAATTCTAGGAAATTAATAGAGTCCTTTAATAATTATTAAAAACACTAATAAATTGAACTATACTAAAGTTCTTTTAATATCGACTTGAAAACATAAGTTTTTATTAAAAAATTCCCTTCGTGCTATCTGTTATGGAGAAAATAGATGGATCATCAAAGCTAAAAGCCTTATAGGAGTTTCCACATTACCCAAAAATAATACAGAATGTTGCTTATACAATAACTTCAATGACAACAACTCAAGTTAGTGTGCAAACGTCTATTTTCGGCCCTTCGAATAATTCGGTATACTTACGAGCCTCAATGAAATAGGATCTAATCGAAGTCGTACTGTTTCTTAAACAAAATCATTTTGAAAAAAAAAATTAAAATTATTGTTTATTTCTTTTGATAAGAATACATTTTGTTTTATAAATTTGGCTGTATTGATTTTAAAAAAATGGGACTTTGTATTGTGCGAGCAAAGTCGTGCCCAGCTCAAAACTATTATTATAAAAGAATGAGGTTTTGAGTCAGATTGCCGAGAACCTAAAATTGGGAGATGTTCCTGGGTGGCGGTAATACATAAATACAACTGTCGCAAGAGCTCTTCTCAATGGAGAAGGTATGCGACGATAGAGTTCAGAAGAGTAGTGTCCGCTGTAATAACGATAGTAAAGGGAGAGTGACGCAACAATTCGACTGGCAGAAAGAGATTGAAGAGAGTCAGTAAGAGCAGAAGAGTTGATGAGACGAAAAGCACTAGACTCCACCTTCTCAAGGAGAGCTGTATGAGTGGAACCACCTCATATGTGCGAAGCATACTCCATACAGGGGAGAACAACACCCCTATAGAAAGCAAGCAACTGGGGTGGCGTGAAGTAATTCTAAAAGGCGCCTCAGAACACCCTTATTAGAAGTTTGTTTAGAAAGAGAAGTAATGTGATCTTTCCAAGAAAGATCACGAGAAAAAGAAACACCAAGAATATTAATGAAAAGATGAAAGGTTTGAGTTGTGTGTTTTCGAAAAAGACATCATAGCTATGTGGAAAACTGTGTCGAGTGGAAAGATGGAGGAACTGAGTTTTGAGGAATTAAAAACAACCATGTTTTCTCTGTCCCAATTTGAAATACGTGAAAGATCAGAGGTTAGTTGCTCCAAGGCTACCCTTCTCGAGTCTATCTACTGCTGTTGAGTGGGGCGTTTTTTAACTGGAAGGAGTAATGAAGGTTGGAGTCATCAGTAAAGGAGTGGATAGGAGAAGAGGTAATAGAGAGAAGGTCATTAACGAAAAGCAGAAAATGTGTTGGGAATAGGACAGAACCCTGAGGAACACCACTATAAATATATTTAAAGGAAGAACGGTGGCCTTCTACAACATCTTCTATAGAACGACCGGAAAGGAAATTAGTGAGAAGATCACAGAGAGGAAAGATAGATATCGAAAGAGGGAAGTTTATAAATCAAAGCTTTGTACCAGGCTCTATCGAAGGCTTTCGATATGTCCAGCGCGACAGCAAAAGATTCACCGAAATGCCGAAGAGCGGAGGACCAAGAGTCAGAGAAAAGGAAAGATGATAACAAGTAGAGCGTTTCTTAGGAAAGCCATACTGGCAGTCAGAGATAAGATTAGAAGAACAGAGATGTTTCCAAATCTTCCTGCTAAGGATAGATTCGAAAACTTTTGAGAGAACGGAGGTCAAAGAAATGGGACAGTAGTTGGAGGGTTGAGAGAAGTCCCACTTCTTCGGCACAGGCTGAATGAGCGAAAGTTTCCAGCAAGAAGGGAAGGTTTAAGTAGACAGACAAAGACGAAATAGTTTACCAAGGCAGGGTGCAAGCTCGGAAGCACAAGTTTTCAGAACCACAGGAGGAATACCATAGGGAATATACGCCTTCTTAGTATTAAGCTCAGAGAGAGCAGAAATGACATCTTTAAAAGAAATTATAATTTAAGGCATAATTGAGTTGGAGGGGACTGAAGGAGGGGGAATAGCTCTGAAATCGTCTAAGATTGAATAAGAGGCAAACGTTTGAGCGAAGAGTACAGCTTTAGAAGAAGGTAAAACAGCAGCTGTTGCGTCGGAAGATATTAAAAGAGTAAAAGAGGAAGAAGCAAAGTTAGAGTTGATATTTTTTGCAAAATGCCAGAAAGAACGTGAAGAAATGAAACCAGAAAGATTATTGCATTTTTTTTTACGGAGAAAAGAGTTTTTAGTGTTACGAAGGACAGATTTTGCACGATTCGGGATGAAATATAAGTAGCGTGAGTTTCTGGAGTTTGAAAACGATGGTAATCCTTGAAGGCAACATCCCTGCGGCGCATAACGCGAAAAAAAGCAAAGTTAAAGCGAGGTTTGTTAGGTTTGGTAGAAGGGAAAGAAAATGGAATGTACGCCTCCATGACAGAGAGAATCACCTCGGTAATGCGTTCTGCACACTCCGAAGGACTCCTCCCACGGAAGCAATAATAATTACACGGGAAATCGAAGTACGACCGCAAGTCCGACCACCTTGCGGCACCGAAATGCCACAAACGTTTCCTTTCAATAGAAGGGGGTCTTTCCTGCGGAAGACTTGAGGAGATAGAAGCGGATACAGAGATAAGAAGGTGATCGGAGGAACCCAGAGGAGGAAAGAGTTTAACAGTATAAGGAGAAGTGTTAGAAAGAAGAAAAAGGTCTAAAATGCTGGGTTCATCTCCAAGACGATCAGGGATACAAGGAACTGCGGAACTGCACCAACTGCTCAAGGTTGTTTTGGCTAGCGAAATGGAAGGCACGTTCACCAGCTGTATCATGAGAGCTAGATGAAAACCATTGGCGGTGGTGAACATTGAAATCACCTAATATGATGATTTCAGAGAAAGGAGAAGAGAGAATGTGCTCTATTTTGGTGTTTAAATAGTCGAAGAATTTAGGATAGTCAGTAGAATTAGGAGATAAATAAAGAGAACAAATGAATTTAGTCGTAGAATGGGAATAGAGCCTGAGGCATAAGGTAGAAAATTCGGAAGACTCCAAATTAGAGACACGAGAACAAACGACATCGTTGCGCACGTATGCACAAAAACCGCATTTGGATGAAAAGTGAGGATAGAGACAGCAGGAGGAAACGCTATCAGAACGCTCAAACATCTGAGTTTCGGTCAAGAATAAGAGGCAAGATCTAGAAGAGAGGTGATGTTCGACAAAGTGGAATTTTGGAGTGCAGACCGTGAATGTTGCAGAAATTAATGAAAAAAATTAGACCGTGCATCAGGACAAGCCGGCTGCTGTCTTGGTGGCACCAAACCCATCACCGGAAGCCACCAGCTCCCAAGTGGTAAGGGGAAAGAGGCGGATGAGGGGCTATATTTGGAAGCCGCCCCCCAGGGCTTCTCCGAGGTTACTGTTGTTGATGCCATTATTGGTTTGTTTAAAAAAAAAAAAAAAAAAAAAAAAAAAAAAAAAAAAAAAAAAAAAAAAAAAAAAAAAAGGGTGTGTCGGTATTAATGTTTTATGTGTGTGAAGGAGAGTCTACTCCATGTAGAAGAAGGTGAGAGCGAAGGGAGCGAACCATTGAGTACCAGGATGAGATGGGAAGTACCCTTAACATTCCATATACCCAATGGGGGTAATCTTATCGACTCTGGAGAGCTCCTTCCATATATATATATATATATATATATATATATAATATATATATATATATATATATATTATAATATATATATATATATATATAATATATATATATATATATATATATATATATATATATATATAACTTAAAATTTTATAATAATAATATGCAATTTAGTACAAAAGAGTAAATATATAAAACCATCATTAAAACAGTTTTCGGAGAAACTTTGAGTCAGACTAAATGAAATTTATTTATAAGACTAATTAAAAAAATATCTATAAAAGTGAAATGAATATATGAGTAGAAGTAATTTTTTGTGTTTCAAAATAGAAATGAGAAAATTAAACCATGCATGCTGAAAGAAAAGCATAACTATTCTTGTTGAAGTGTAAAGGAAATTAGCATTTTCAAATATTTTTTTCCATTGCATTCAAGAAATGCAAATAAACGAATATAACCTCTGTATGTTAAGTTACTAGAAAATATTTAATGAAAAAAATTAACAATACCGCAAATGGAATCATAAGAAATCACACCTACACTATGAAATAAACTGTTAACTCACTACATATCAATAATAATCTTAAATTGTTACCTTCAAGCAATTTTAAAAATTATTATTATTTTCCAATCATTACCTGATTATGCAGGAAACCTTTCGAGGAGACTAGCACATCCCAGAATCTGAAATTTTCATAATTTTTATCAAAGGCTGGATTAATAAGAGGTACACCAGGAATTCACCTTTATCTAGTGGAGAAAAATTGTATTATTTAGTTAAAATAAAGATTTCAAACAGACCAGTTACATGGTAATTACATTATAAAACGATTTTATAATCGAAAATTTAAAGATTAATATGTTACAAACATACAGTGATTAATAAACACTGATTGGTGATACATGTCAATTCAACAGATATTATTATTTTAATATATATTTGCTTCATAGATTACAATTTCACTATCACTGATATCAATAGATCAAATTTATTAAGTTTATTTCTGCAACATTCGCGGTCTACACTCCAATTCCCACTTTGTTGAACATCACCTCTCTTCTTTTAGACCTCACCTCTTATTCTTGACCGAAACTCAAATGTTTGAGCGTTCTGAGAGCAAACCCTATTCTGTTTCCTCCTACTGTCTCTATTCTCAATTTTCTGCCAAAGGCGGTTGTTGTACATACGTGCGCAACGATGTCGTTTGTTCTCGTGTCTCTAATTTGGAGTCTTCCGAATTTTCCACCTTATGGCTTAGGCTATCTTGCCATTCTACGATTAAATTCATTTGTTCTGTTTACTTATTTCCTTATTCTACTGACTATCTTAAATTCTTCGATTATTTAAACTCCAAAATAGAGCACAGTCTCTCTTCTTCTCCTTTCTCTGAAATCATCATATTAGGTGATTTCAATGTTCACCACCGCCAATGGCTTTCATCTAGTTCTCATGATACAGCTGGTGAACGTGGCTTCCATTTCGCTATCCAAAACGACCGTGAGCAGTTGGTGCAGCTCCCTACTCGTATCCCTGATCGTCTTGGAGATGAACCCAACATTCTAGACCTTTTCCTAACTTCTAATCCTTCTCCTTATACTGTTAATCTCTTTCCTCCTCTGGGTTCCTCCGATCACGTTCTTAACTCTGGATCCTCTTCTATCTCTTCAAGTATTCTGCAGGAAAGACCTCTTTCCATTGAAAGGAAACGTTTGTGGCTAGGGACTGACCGGGGTTGGAATTTGGCCGGGGCCGGGGTTCTGGCCAGGGTTTCCTAAAACTTTTAAAGAGGTCAAAAGCACTGAAATTTTAGGTTAAGAAAATTAGATATAAGGTTTATTTAATTGTAAGGAAGGAGTAGAATAGCCAACATTCACTTAAATTAATGATTATATGCATTTTCTCCAAAAAAAAAAAAAAAAAAATCAAAAAATTACAGTTTTGTATAGTTAAAAAAAAAAAAAAAAAAAGTACAAAAATTAAAAAAAAATAATATTCTAATTCATAATAGTGATTCAACAGGTTTACTTAAGTAAGACCCTAAGGTAAAGTTTGAAAAAATGTAAGATATAAAATTATCAATTTAACCTGTATTTATACATATCATTGTTATTTTATTGCCATGTATCAAACTTGTATCATTTAGCTGCATTATTTAAAAATTATTATTTTGTTTATACTTTCAGTCAATATGGCTAAAAGATCAGCTTCTTGCAGTATTTGAATACTTTACAATGTTTCAGGATAGGCTCGAAATAGCTAAATGTTAACATCTGCAGTCAGAAAATTAGAAGAGAACCTCCGGGTGCTACAAGTAAAAAAATTTCAACCAAATCTTTTTGGAGTTTCTAAAATCAAAACACAAAGATGAACATTCACTAGCAGAAAAGGAGCGATCAAAAGAAACAGAAAAGAAAAAAAATCTTAATTTTCTTATATTTTGTTTGAAATTTTTTTTTAATTATTTGATTAATAGCTGAAATTTTCAAAGTATGTGAGTTTTTTCACGAAGTTCTGAGTTGATTTCGAGCATTTTTTTGAGTCTATAACGGTTTGAAACTTATTTTGACCCAAAGTTGAAAAAAATGAATAACTGGATCAAACCACTGGTCCACATGAGCTGAAAATTTAGCTGAATACCTTTGCCCCAATTTCTTGCATTGGTGGGAATAGGTTTTTGATATCATGTCTAGAAAAAAGTTATATAAGCACTTGAAAATAAATTTGCAAAAATCGTACCCTTCTATAGGAAAAAATTATTTATAAAAAACGCTACCTACTATTTTTTTTAATTTGTGAATATTGTTTAGAAGAGGGCAGGGCAACAATATTTATTTAGTGCATATTTAAATGCTCTTTGTTTGAAGCGAGATATAGCCTCTCAAACTTTGGGAATTTTTGAAATTTGGCCAAAAATGGACCTTTTTGAAGGCTATATCTCAAAACCAACGAATGTCATCGAATAAAGTACATAGAGGAATTTGTAGCCCCACCCCTCCTCTATACACACCAAAAATAGGAAATGTCATAGTTGTATTTTTTTTAAAAAAAATTTTGTCTGAAAAGGTGGATTTTTTTAGTTCAAAAAAATTTTTTTTTTCTATAGTTGGTCAGTTTTTGGCTTATAACATTTTTCCTATAACTCTGGGAACAAAAGTCTATTAGAGACTTTTGTATCCCATTTAATTTTGAATAAATAGTCCAATTTTCAGCTCATTCTAAAAAAAAAAAAAAAAAAAAAAAAAAAAAAAAAAAAAAAAAAAAAAAAAAAAAAAAAAAAAAAAAAAAAAAAAAAACTTTTAACCGTAATAGACTCGGAAAAACGCTAGAAATGGACTTTTCTTACCGGTAAAAAATCTATATAACTGAAAGTTTCAGCAGAATCGGCTGAAAATTAAAAAAAAAAAAATTTAAGTATAATTTGCCATTTTAACCCCTGCCGGCAACCCGGTTTTCCCCGATTTTTGTCCGGGGTCGGCCGGGGCCCCGGTCGGTTCATATTTGTGGCACTTCGTTGCTGCAAGATGGACGGACTTGCGGTCGTACTTCTTCGATTCCCTTGGAAATATTATTGCTTCCACGGTAGGGGTCCCTCGTTGTGTGCAGAACGCATTACCGAGGTGATTCTCTCTGGCATGGAGGCGTACATTCCATTTTCTTTCCCTTATACTAAACCTAACAAACCTTGGTTTAACTCTGCTTGTTCTCGCTGTCCGTCGCATTGATGTTGCCTTCAGGGATTACCATCGTTTTCAAACTCCAGAAACTCACGCTACTTATATTTCATCCCGGAATCGTGCAAAATCTATCGTTCGTAACACAAATAACTCTTTTCTCCGTAGAAAATGCAATATATATATATATATATATATATATATATATATATATATATATATATATATATATATATATATATATATATATATATATATATATATATATATATATATATAACATGAAAATCTGCTTCAAATGTTACCTCCAATGATCGCACAAATTCTTTATTCTTGTTACTTTCTGTAATTTTGGCATAAAATTTAAAATTATGTTCTCCACTTAAAATCTTGCATGCCAGTTCAACAGCCTCAATGTTAAATTCACCCCTATAAAATAATAATAATAATAATAATAATAATAAACTTAAGTTTAATTGAGGAATAAACTTCCATATAATAATAAGTTGAAAGACAAAGTACAGTGAATACTGTTATTTCAAAATTGCAAATTTGAAAACTAAATATATTCTTTTCAATTAAGAACACTACGAAATTTAATGGATATATTTCTAGTTTAGAGATCCTTAATCATTTCAATCTCTTTTATAATATATCAACAACTATTCTGTATCAAAAGTTTATAGTTGTTCAATCAGGTAATATGTTAATGAATTTAGAAACATTTAAGTGATAAAAGGGTGATTGTATCATAAAATCACTTTTTATAAAATTTATAATAGATATACTTCTAGTTTAGCCTTCCTTAATTATATATATTGTTTTCATTAGCTAGTCAGTCCCCTTCATAAATGTAGCTTTTTTTGTAGCAGAGAGGGGGGCTCAAAAACTTTGGTGTTTCCATCCATTTCGTTATTTTTATTGGTTTTTTTTCTCTACCCTTCTGTTATCTCTATTCTGTTTATTATTATTCTTTATATAATTTTAACTGTTATTAGATTTCATTTTATGTATTATGTTTTTGTTATTGTACTCTTCATTATTATCAGGTGCTTAAAAAAGTTTATGAAAGTTTTTCACATTCACTTGTTTAATAAGTATTAAAAATTAGAGATGTACCGATACCAGTAAAGAGGCCGATACCGACACTCTATTTTTTAGGTGTCGATACCGATACTTTAATTATTATAAGAAATACACAGTAATAAGATAGAACATTTGTGTACTGCTAGGCAACTGAGGATTGCATTCCCTGCACAACCAATACTTAGTCATGTATTTCAAATTTGGTTGTGCCCAAGTATATTCCTTAAATTAAAATATAATCTTTTAGGAATAATAAATGATTAGAACAGGGATGGAGAGTCGGAGTCTGTTAAATTAAGCGACTCCTACCGACTCCCTTCCCTACTCACCTAGTTTGTACCAACTTTTTTTTTTTTTTTTTTTTTTTTTTTTATTATTTAAAAAAAAAATTATAAAATGTCTTTATTTTCTCTCTCTCTCTCACACGCATATATATATATATATATATATATATATATATATATATATATATATATATATATATATATATATATATATATATATATATATATATATATATATATATATATATATATATATATATATATATATATATATATATTATAATGCTACCTTTTTACACGTGTCCGAATAGCGTATATTGAAAATTTAGTTTTGAATTATTTTGCAAAGAAATAATAATTAATAATAATAATAATAATAATAATAATAATAATAATGAAGTAAGAAAATTGGATAATTAAAAATGTTTAATTAATTAATAATTTAATAACAATTATTTAACTACGAGTTACGATCCGAGAGTCGGGAGTCAGTTACTTTTTCCTGACTCCCATCCCTGATGGGATGCTTGGCATCCATAGCTGGATATATATATATATATATATATATATATATATATATATATATATATATATATATATATATATATATATATATATATATATATATATATATATATATATATATATATATATATATATATATATATATATATAGACTTAGACTTTCTAACCACTTTAACCTCTCACCGTAGTGAGGACAATCGGGAGAAGGAGAGTTATTTGTGTTTTCCCGACCAGTGGGGTCACCTAATGCTGGTGATATGATGTACAGTTATCTGGGGTGATAGTAACCCTTGCCACAGTCTTACAGATCTAGATCACTCAGCTATCCGTGGACGTAGTGAGATTCTATACTTTGAAGACCTACTGTACAAGTGGCAGTTAGAGGATAGTGTTTGTATGTAATTATAGGTTGTATTTGTATGCGTTGGCTGTGTTTGTAGTGATGTGTGGGTATTGAGATCAGTGTATTAATACACTTTTGCCGTAAACTGTAATTAATTACAGAAGGCCTCCTACGAGCGGCGATTTTTTGTGTCCGATCTTGGTTAGTGGGCGGAGCGGTCGGAGTCTTCGTTTTACCGAGACTCGAACTACCCGTCCTAAAGCGTGGAAATTCTCCGCTTTGTCTACTGAAGTTCCTCCGCTTTATCCACTGAGCTAACCGGGATCTCTTATATATATATATATATATATATATATATATATATATATATATATATATATATATATATATATATATATATATATATATATATATATATATATATATATATATATATATATTAGGAAGACGAATTATGGGCTAGCTTAAGGAATTCCTTATTAGAACTTTTATATATCGAAACTAGATTTATTTTTTACTCTAAAAGTTTCTCATAATTCTTCACCCAAAAAGTAAGGAGTATCGGCCAAGTATGGGCCATATTAACCAATACCGATACCAAAAAAAATAGCCGATAGTGCCGATACCTATACCATCGGTATATCCCTATTAAAAATAAAATCCTTTTCTATGGCAACACTTTATAGTATTTGTCTAAATCACAGAAACAAAGTTGATTATTCAGCACCAGTCATCAATTTTATTTAGGTATGTACACAGACAAAAAATGAAAGATGAGAACACCAAAATTCACTGTGAGAGCTTGCCTTCTTTATAAGTTTAAACTCAAAACAAAAGCAACAGTTGCTGCATGGAGAATCTGTGCAGCCTTTGGAGAACAAACAGTTAGTGATAGAACAACACAAAAGTGGTTTGCAAGGTTTAGTTCGGGAGATGAAATAATACATATAGGATTTTGGGCCATGCATATGTATCTTCATCTGTTTTTTGCATACTTAAAATAAATAAACAAATATAAAAAAAAATTATATATATATTATTATATATATATATATATATATATATATATATATATATATATATATATATATATATATATATATATATATATATATATATATATATATATATATATATATATATATATATATATATATATATATATATATATATATATATATATTTTTTTGATATTGAGTTTAAAACTTTTTTTTTTTTTTTAATTCATATTAGTTTCTACAGGGGGGCCATTTTTGCATGTTGGGATGGAGTATTTTTATTATTATTATTATTTTTTATTTTATTTATAGAGGTTATTTGAAACAGTGATATCTCATCACTAGTGAGTCCTTGGAGAAATTTTCATATATTTTGATGCTAAGCATATTGCATATTGTAAGGTAGAATATTTGTATTTTATACTTTCTTCTAAAAAATAAATTTTCAATGTTGATTTTGATGTTAAAATGTTAAAAAATGGGTAAATTGATATATTTGGGGCTATATTAATGGATGAAGGTAATTATTATAAGATATAAAAATTGGTGGATAATTAGATATTTATCTATGAAATAGGTTAATAATTATTTCAAATTTGAGACTTGCAAAGTTTTTTCTTACAGGGTAGTTAAAAATCTCATTCTTTTTTAAAAAATTTCCTTTTTTGATTTTCAATATTTCTGTTGGGCAGTTATTTGAAAACCTAAAATTTGAATGACCAAAAGTACTCTATAATATTATCACATAATAACAGTATGGGTATCACTTACAAATGAGGGAAGGTCAATGTAAAATTAGCAAGAGATTAAAGATTGTCATACACTATACAAAATATATATATATATATATATATATATATATATATATATATATATATATATATATATATATATATATATATATATATATATATATATATATATATATATATATATATATATATATATATATTACCAAAAAAATTAAAATACGATAAAAGCACACAACTTCCCAACTTTGGGGATAAGTGGGAATTAATTGATTAGGAATATTTTTACACATTGAGGAATATAGCAACTAGGTTGGTTCGGTGAAATTCTGTTTAGTGATGAATCATTATATTGAGTTATATTTATTTCTCTATGGTTAATCTTAAAATTTTTTTCGTAATTTATTACTACTAAAGTACAGTAGATTCATGACAGGGGAACATTTTTCTCCAGTCTCCCTGTATTCATCAACTTGTGAGTAGTTTTGAAATATATTTGATAAAAAAATTGATATTGCTGTACACTATAGCACTGTTATGATGGAGTTGCAGACAAATATTTTAAGATCATAGCAATGTATTTAAAAAAAAAAAAAAAAACTGCTGCTTGCTCTCCCTTTTATCTTTTTCTTATATTGGTTGATGGATATTTGGAAGTATTCAGTTTAATATATGTTGCATTGCATGTACTAAGGACTCTGATAAGGCAGTCTTTGAAACGCCCATGTGACTTCTTGCCAATGATTATGCAATGTTCTGGTGTTAGCATATATATATATATATATATATATATATATATATATATATATATATATATATATATATATATATATATATATATATATATTATATATATATATATATATATATATATATATATATATATATATATATATATATATTACAGATCAAGGAGTTACAGATGTTATTTGTATAACTTTCCCAAAATCAGAATCTGAATTCCCAGACAGGAATAGAAATTACAGAAGACTATTTGCCTTCCATATTAGAACTCCCAAATGGTAAGCATTAATTTTTTAGTATTTTTAATCCTAGTTGACATAAAATCAGGTTTAGAAAAAAAAAATGACACACACACACACACAACCCTGTGAGTTTTGGGCTTTTTTGAGTAATTGAAATGTATATGATACTTTGAAATCTATAAAATCTTTCATAAAAAAATTTACCTAAACTTCTTTGATGCTTCATTTTTAAGGCTTTATGGACATTTAATTTAAGGATAGAATATCGTATTAAAGCTATTCATTAAACTAATGTGGGTTTGTCTAAATTAGTGATCAGTGAACCTCCTTGAGCGTTACCCCAAAATGTATTTGTGTAAAATGATATTACCCTGTAGACATGAACGTTGATGAGAATCAAACTAATTACATTTAAAATTTATGCAAATATTTTTCTTACATTACACTGAATCCAAAAAAAAAACACATTGCTACCTTTCTTATTCTTTCTGACTCCAATACAGAAGCTTTGATTCAAATACTGTAATTTATTCTCATGCAAAGTAATGCTGATATTTTAATACCCTGTTATCCTAAATGACAAAAAATCTGAGAATAAAATTTTTAAAACTGCAGCATTTGGAATTCGCATATAATTATTTACTTTAATAATTTTTATGTACAATAAAAATTAACATTTGAGTTTGCGTCTGTTAAAGTGTAAAGTAAATTGTGAATTAGATTATATACTCATATATATATATATATATATATATATATATATATATATATATATATATATATATATATATATATATATATATATATATATATATATATATATATATATATATATATATATATAGGGGGAGGACGTAGCGCCGTCCGAAGCGATGCAAGTACCCCCCATTGGGCATAACCCACGGAGTGATAGGATGGGCTAGACCATTCCGTTTCCCTTTGGTTCGTTCCTTTTCGCGTTTCACCTTCTCTGGGGGTCTCTAGCGTACCTCAACCCCACTCTGGAGTGTTTATGCTCCAACTTCCTCTCCACCCCTATTCTTCACACGTTCCCACACTTTACAAGCGCTTACTCTTACATTACCTTTATAAAAGAAATCAAAATGGCGAAACTTACAGCTGCCTCGGAGATACTGCGAGGGGCGGCATCCAAAGAATGCCCCTCATCCATCCCTCACCCCATCATCACTTGGGAGTTGGCGGCCTCCGATGATGGGGATGGTGCCGCCATGACCCGGCGTCCGGCTTGCCCCGGTGCACGGTCTTCTTTTTTCATTAATTTCTGCAACATTCGCGGTCTTTTTACTAATTTCCCCTTTGTCGAACACCATCTCTCTTCTATTCTTCGAGATACCAAAAACTCTTTTCTCCGTAGCAAATGCAATAATCTTTCTGGCTCTTCTTCCTCTCGACCTTTCTGGCATTTTGCAAAAAATGTCAACTCTAACTTTGCTTCTTCCTCTTTCCCTCCTCTAGTCTCTTCTGATGGCACAACTGCCATTTTACCTTCTACTAAAGCTGAACTCTTCGCTCAAACTTTTGCTTCTAACTCTACCTTAGACGATTCTGGAGCTATTCCTCCTCCTTCAACCCCCTCCAACTCATTTATGCCTAATATTGTAATTTCTTCTAAAGATGTCATTTCTGCTCTCTCTGAGCTTAACACTAAGAAGGCGTATGGTCCTGATGGTATTCCTCCTGCGGTTTTCAAAACTTGTGCTTCCGAGCTTGTACCCTGCCTTGGTAAACTATTTCGTCTTTGTCTTTCTACTTCGACCTTCCCTTCTTGCTGGAAACGTGCGCTCATTCAACCTGTGCCGAAGAACGGGGACCCCTCTCAGCCCTCTAACTATCGTCCAATTTCTTTAACCTCCGTTCTTTCTAAAGTTTTCGAATCTATCCTTAACAGGAAGATTTGGAAACATCTCAATTCTTCCAATCTTATCTCTGATCGCCAGTATGGCTTTCGTAAAGAACGTTCTACTGGTGATCTTCTTTCCCTACTTTCTGACTCTTGGTTCTCCGCTCTTCGGGGTTTCGGTGAATCTTTCGCTGTGGCCCTAGACATATCGAAAGCTTTCGATAGAGTCTGGCACAAAGCTTTGATTTCCAAACTTCCCTCTTTCGGAATCTATCCTTCTCTTTAATTTCCTTTCCGGTCGTTCTATAGCAGCTGTTGTAGACGGCCACCGTTCTTCCTATAAATCTATAAATAGTGGTGTTCCTCAAGGATCTGTCCTTTCTCCAACTCTTTTTCTAATTTTCATCAATGACCTTCTCTCTATTACTTCGTCTCCTATACACTCCTATGCCGATAACTCCACTCTTTCATTACTCCTTTCAATTTGAAAGACGTCCCTCCCAACAGCAGTTGATAGATTCAAGAGGGATGGCCTTGGAGCAACTGACCTCTGATCTTTCTCGTATTTCAAATTGGGGCAGAGAAAACATGGTCGTTTTCAATGCCTCAAAAACTCAATTCCTCCATCTTTCTACTCGACATAATCTTCCACACAACTATGATATCTTCTTCGAAAACACTCAACTCAAACCTTCATCTGTCCTCAATATTCTCGGAGTTTCCTTTTCTCGTGATCTTTCTTGGAAAGATCACATTATTTCTCTTTCTAAATAAGCTTCTAAGAGGTTGGGTAAAAATAACTTTCCAACCGTAATATACAAAAAACGCTCAAAATCAACTTAGAACTTCAGGAAAAAATACATGTACCTTCAAAATTTCGGTTCAATCAGCCAAATAAAATATATATATATATATATATATATATATATATATATATATATATATATATATATATATATATATATATATATATATATATATATATATATATATATATATATATATATATAAGAAAATTAAGATTTTTTTCTTGTTTTTTCAATATTTTCTTTTTTGTTTCTTTTGATCGTTCCTTTTCTGCTAGTGAATGTTCATCTTTGTGTTTTGATTTTAGATGCCCCCATAAAGATTTGGTTGAAATATTTTTACTTGCGGCACCCGGAGGTCTCTTCTAATTTCCTGGCTGCAGATGTTACATTTAGCTATTTCGAGCCTTTACTCAAACATTGTAAAGTACTCCCATACTGCTGAAGTTGATCTTTTAGCCATAGTGACTGAAAGTATAAACGAAATAATAATTTTGAAATAATGTAACTAAATGATACATGTTTGGTGTATAGCAATAAAATAACAATGACTTGTATAAATACAGGTTATATCGATAATTTTATATCTTACATTTTTTCAAACTTTACTTTAGGGTCTCACCTAGGTAAATCAGTTGAATGATTATTGAATCAGAAAAAAAAAATTTTCAAAAGTTTTTGTACTTTTTTTAAACTTTTATTATACAAAATCTGTGATTTTCTGAAAATTTTCAGAGAAAATGCATATAATCATTAATATAAGTATTAAGTAAACCTCAATTAAATTTATATCTAATTTTCTTAACCTAAAATATCGGTGCTTTGGACCCCTTTACAAATTTTAGGCAGCCCTGGCCCTGGCAAAATTCCAGCCTCGGTCAGTCCCTATATATATATATATATATATATATATATATATATATATATATATATATATATATATATATATATATATATATATATATATATATATAATATATATATATATATATATATATATATATATATTAGAGATGGGGCAGATATCAAATTTTCCAGATTCAGGATATCCAGTAATTTTTAAAAACTGGATATGCAGTTAGAATTGCTGGATATTCTTTTAAATTCATATTAATTTCTAATTTTAAAATCATATATATATATAATAAATAATATATATTATAAAATTTTAGGACCCAATATGGACTGAAGACAAAAATGTGGGGGTTATCCTCTTTTAAACACACCAAATGAAACTTTGGCGTAAATTACATAAAAAAAAACTTCCCCAGATATTTCCGTTGAAAAGTAAATGACTTACAATTTTCTAACAGGTTCAAGTTCCAAAGAAGAGCAAGTTCTTCGATTTTGTTATAAAACACTTACATTAATCTTCAGTTAATTAGAAACTGTAGGAAGCACAGTTCAAAAGTAGGAATCTTGTCTCTTATTCTTTATTACACAAGTTCACTATTGTATACTATGGGTAATTTTAAACTTTCCTTCTGTTAGCTCTTTAAAAATATGGACAAGAAAGTTACATATCAAGGTAGGAGTATACTCATGATTTTTTTCAGGGCTTTCGGCTAAAATGTTAAAAGTGCATGAAGTAGAAAAAATTTGCGTCTTTTAAATAGATGAAATGAACATTAAAAAATCACTTAATTATAATAGGTAGATATTGATATTAGTCAATATGGAAATTGGGAGAATGGAACCAAAACTTGCTAATACCGCCCTGGCGTTCATGATTAAAAGTCTTCATTCAAATTGGAAACAGGCTTTAAGCTTTTTTTTTGTAAAAATTCAGTTTTATTTCCTGAACTTAAGGAGGTAATGTTTAGTATTTTGACTGAACTTAAAAACATAGTTCATAAAAGTAGTGGATATCACAACTGATCAAGGGAGTAACTTTGCAAAATATTTTAAAAATCTTGGTGTCTTAATTTCAGAACCTTTTATTAATTTTCAGAATGAAAAAAATTTTTGTTCACTGTGATGTATCACATTTGATTAAATCTGTTAAAAATACATTAAAAAATTATAATATAAGAAGCAATGACGGTACAGCTAAATGGGATGACATACGAAAATGCTATGAATTTAATTATCTAAGAATTTTAAGTTCATTCCTAAAGTTACTGATAAAAACATAAATGTTTCCCCTTTCGGAAGTAAGATGAAAGCAAAACTAGCAACGCAAGTTCTGTGTTTCAGTGGCAACGGCAATACACACAGCAACAATACTTAATATTGCAAATAAGTTGGGAAGCAATGCTGCTGCAACTGCAAAATTTTGCAGTAAAATGAATAATTTATTTGATGTGTTAAACTTATCATATGTAATCTTTTCATCTCCTTATAAGAGCGCATTAACAATAGATGGAATTTCTTGGGAATATTTAATAGAAATGTGTAAATTGATAAGTAGTTGGATCATTGTAGATGTGAACGAGAAAAACATTACTAACGGATTAAAGTGAAAATCTGGTTGGTTACAAACAATAAATGCTACTACTGGTGTTTTTAAAATGTTAAATGAAAAATATAATTGGAATTATTTACTGACTAGGCGTTTGTGTCAAAATGGGTTAGAATTTTTTTGGGATTAATTAGGAAACTAGGGGGATTGATGAAAAATCCTAAGTTGCAGTCAGTTTATTGATTCCTTTAAGATTGTTACAATTCATTGCTAAGACCATCAAAAGCTGCAAATTGCCTTGCAAATAAAGGAAATAACATAATGGTAATTTCATATATAATATTTTTCAGTGAGTGAACCATGTACCGCCAAGAATATCGATGAACCCTTAGAACATCAAGAAATATTATTTGATCATAATTTTTCTTTCAAAATGATATCTCTAACATATTTGAGCAGAATGCAATGATGCATGTTTCTGGATACATAGCTCTAAGAATAAATAAATTTTATCCTAACTGCACGAAATGTAATTTGAAAGTTAAGGTTAAAGTGGTTGGTGATGATAAAACTTTCTAAAAATTAAAATGTTTCACAACAAATCCATCTGTTGGTTCCAGCAACAGAAGAGTTTCATAAATATTTTGTAAAGTGTGAAGATGAGTAGCAGAAAAAAGGTAAGAAACTTTTATTTAGATTTATTTATTAGAATGAGAATACATTTCCTTCTAAAATTTAAAAGTCAAAATCTAGATAGAGATAATGTAAAAAAAAATGGAAAGTAAAGAAAATTTTACATGCTTAAGGCGGTACCAATTTTGATTTGATGACATGTTCGCTTTTGCATTGTGCGGACTAAATTTTTGAAAAAATGTGAGCTTTTGCTTTTGCGCTTGCGCACTAAGTTTTTCCAATTTGCTTTTGCGCTCTAAAGTTTAAAATTTGCGCCACCTCTAATATATATATATATATATATATATATATATATATATATATATATATTATATATATATATATATATATATATATATATATATATATATATATAATATATATATATATATATATATATAAAATTTTCAATACGAAAATAGTCATTGTGATAATGTATACTTTTCGTAGTTAATGCTCATTTTTTTTGTATAATAAAAATAACAAAACCATTGTAATTTGATTAGCCTGTATATATATATATATATATATATATATATATATATTATATATATATATATATATATATATATATATATAAAGTATCTACTTTTATGACGTCACTAATACATTATATGTAACAATGATACAAATGATAGAAGGCATGATTTTTCATATTTTTTGTTTGAAAGCAGGTGTAGCTAAAGCGACAAAAATTCTCAAGGTCATCAAATCTGCAGACAAATTGCCTAAATGTTTATCCTACTAAGGTAATACTTATACTATGGTCCAACTCTCTGAGTTCTATTTATATTGGGGTTCCTGCATGCTTAATGGGAATGACATTTTGCATCCTGTAAGAAGTCTTAAGGCTACATGTTTTTGTCATTTAGTCTTCTATTTTGAGATTAGATTGCGTTGTGAGTGAGTTGAGCTATGCTCAATATTACATGTATTCTACTGGTAAAGTCTGAAACACGCTCCCTTTATCTGTTTTTCAAACTTCAGTCGACTTACACACCTTTAAAAGGACATATCAGCCTTTAACTTGACCTGGTTTCCGGTATTACCAAAACTCTGGTGGAAGTTAGTAGGCCTCTGGCCTTTGCCCACCAGAGGAGATACATATATATATATATATATATATATATATATATATATATATATATATATATATATATATATATTATATATATATATATATATATATATATATATATATATATATATATATATAATGCAATCACCTAAATGCGAAACATCTATTTTGCTCTACTATGGGTAAACTGAGTTGTGATGTTTCTTCAATATGACATGAGGTATATTGAGCTAATCTATATAAGTAGGTACGCTTGAGGGCTGAATGTCTTGCATGAAATTTTTGAGGAACTTTCACTGTCTTATGAATTCTGTAATAAATATGTAAATAAAATAAATAATTAAGTAAATTAATAAATAAATAAATAATAAAAGTAATTTCAAGATAAATACAGGATGTGCATAAAAAATTTTAAAGTAATAAATTTAAAATCAAACACACATTTAATAAGAAAAAACAACATATAATGGTATAGTACTGAATTAATGAAAGTTTGATATAAATATATACATTGGAACTTGCAAACCTGAATATAGCTTATTCCTAAAGGTTTTCAAAATCCAATTTGTTTGAAAACTGAAACCATTTTCCCATAAGAATTAGTATAAATTCCTGTTAATGATTGTTAAAGCCTTTAAAACAATGCATACAAAGAATCTGGGTTGGAAGAAAAAAAAAAACTTTTTTTTTTGAAAAAGCCCACTGGGTCTGGGTTTTTTTTTTGTTGTTTTTTTCATCTAAAATCCAAAAAAACTGGGGCCTAGTGTGCTTTTTTCAAAAACAAAAAAAAGGTTTCACTTACAGCATTAATAGCAATCAATTGTTTTGTTTATATTCAACTTGATACAACTTAATATTCAATTTAAAGTATGATAAACTAAGAGCTACCCTTTGTTACAACAACACTCTACGATCTGCAAGAAAATTAGGGCATGAATGGACTTAAGTTTCAAATGTTGAAAGCACTAGCAAGGTATAGTGCAAGTTTTGCAATAGTGAAATAATTAAGAAGGTTAATACATGCACAGGAAGAGCTGGCAAATTTTACTGCATTCAGAATAAAAGATTTCTGAAAATCATGTTTAACAATCAAATCCTGAACTTAAGGAGAAAATAGCAAAGTGGTGTTGTCATTGAGAGTCGGACATCACATCAAAAGACAGCAATTCATTTATGTCTTTTGTAAATTTTTGCTGTAACTTTACTTAAGTGTTCAACAGAGTTCTGCCTGAATTGGAAGGGTGTTTTCTAAATTTTGTCTTGTTTAGACTAAATTAAGGAATCAACTAAGAATTGAAAAAAGTATAAAACATGTGAAAATTAATAAACAAACCTAAATAATAAGTGATAAAAGATATTTTATATGATTATATTGATATTACTATATTATATATATAAGATATATATATATATTAATGATCAAGAGAGAGAGAGAGAGAGAGAGAGAGAGAGAGAGAGAGAGAGAGAGAGAGAGAGAGAGAAGAGAGAGAGAGAGAGAGAGAGAGAGAGAGAGAGAGAGAGAGAGAGAGAGAGAGAGAGAGAGAGAGAGAGAGAGAGAGAGAGAGAGAGAGAGAGAGAGAGAGAGAGAGAGAGAGAGAGAGAGAGAGAGAGAGAGAGAGAGAGAGAGAGAGAGAGAGAGAGAGAGAGAGAGAGTTAGGTTGTTAGGTTAGGTTAGTTAGTAGGTTAGGTTAGGTTAGGTTAGGTTAGGTTAGGTTAGGTTAGGTTAGGTTAGGTTTAGGTTAGATTAGTTAGTAGTAAAAGTATACATGTTGTAATTGAATAATAAGGAAATTTATTCATAACGATATTAAAGGATATCGCTAATTTTTAATTTAGTTTATTTTTATGATTTTATATATATATATATATATATATATATATATATATATATATATATATATATATATATATATATATATATATATATATATATATATACTAATTTAAAAAAAAAAAGACAAAAAATTGAGTCATTAGGCTTAAACTAATATTCAATTTATTACTTAGTTTTACCCAAAATCATTTTAAGTTCACACTAAATTTTTATGTTTTTTTTCGACCGCTGAAAAAGTTGCTTCAATTGAGATTGATATATATATATATATATATATATATATATATATATATTATATATATATATATATATATATATATATATATATATATATATATATATATATATATATATTACTTTAAAACCACTTTAATAAAAGCGTAAAAATTAAAACAGCTAAAAAAGACAGAAAAATTAGATAAAAAAGATATACCAAAGAAGGTTAAACGGTTTAAACGTTTCAGAGCGATACACCGGCGCCCAGTCAGCTCGGAAGCAACAATTTTGAGAACCACAGATGAATACCATCGGACCGTACGCCTAGTAGTATACTCAGAGGCAGATGACATCTTTAGAAGAAATTCTTTTTTAGGCATAACTGAGTTAGAGGAGTTTGAAGGAGGAGGAATAGCTCCGGAATTGGCTAAGGATGAGTTAGAGGAAAAAGTCTGAACAAATAGTTCAGCTTTAGAAGAAGGTAAAACAGCAGTTGTGCCGTCGGAAGATACTAAAGGAGGGAAAGAGGAAGAAGCAAAGTTTGAGTTTTGAATTTTTTGCAAAATGCCAGAAAAGTGAGGAAGAGAAACCAGAAAGATTATTGCATTTTCTACGGAGAAAAGGTTTTATTTACAAGATAGATTTGCACGCGGGGATGAAATATAAGTAGCATGAGTTTCCTGAGTTTGAGGAGGATGTTATTCTCAGAAGGCAACATTCCTGCAGCAGACTGCACTAGAACAAGAAGAGTTAAACCAATGTTTGTTAGGTTTAGTACAAGGGAAAGAAAATGCAATGTACGCCTCCATGCCAGAGAGAATCACCTCAGTAATGCGTTCTGCACACTCCGAGGGACCTCCCCCCCCCCTCACAAAAGCAATAATCATTCCATGGGAAATCAAAGTAGTACGACCGCAAGTCCGACCACCCTGTGGCACCAAAATGCCACAAATGTTTCCTTTCAATAGAAGGGGGTCTTTCCTGTGGAAGACTTGAAGAATATAGAAGAGGATACAGAGATAAGGTAATCGGAGGAACCCAGAGGAGGAAAGTTTAAAAGTATAAGGATTTCAAGTAGAAAAGGTCTAGAATGTTGGTTCATTCCAAGACTAGGAATACGATAGGGAGCTGCACCAACTCTCAATCGTTGGATAAAAATGAAGGCATGTTTACCAGCTGTATCATGAGAACTAGAAAAAAGCCTTTGGCGGTGGTGAACATTGAAATCACCTAATATGATGATTTCAGAGAAAGGAGAAGAAGAGAGAATTCTCATTTTGGAGTTTAATGAGATAAATAAACAAAATAAGGATTGTAGATGGCAAGAGGCCTGAGCCATAAGGAAAATTCAGAAGACTCCAAATTAGAACGAGAACAAACATCGTGTTACGTATGCACAATAACCGCCTTTGCTGAAAATTGAGGATAGAAACAGTAGAAGGAAACAGAATATGGTATGCTATCAGAACGCTCAGACATCTGAGTTTCGGTCAAGAACAAAAGGTGAGGTCTAGAATAAGAAAGGTGATGTTCAACAAAGTGGAAATTTGAGTGTAGACCTCAAATGTTGCAGAAATTTATTTAAAAAAATAGACAGTGCATCAGGACAAGCCGGCTGCAGAGTCTTAGTGGTACCATCCCCATCAGTTTTTAGCTTTCATAGTGGAAGGTTGTGTTTGGCGTGTGCTCCGTGTTGTGTTTCTGTTTTTTGTTTTCATCTTAATTGTTTTAATTTGTATTTGAGTGCATTTTAGTGTATCAGTGTTTTTAAATGATTATAATTAATTGTGTATCTACTGTGAAAATTTGTTTTATCAATTTTTTCTGTGTTTTAAAGTGTAGTTTCTGAGTGGTTAAATACAACAACAACTTTAAAAGTCAAGATAAGTTTTTAGTGAATATTTTATGCTTTAAATATAAATAGTTTTTATAGTTATATGGTTAATTTAACGTTTTAAAATGTGTTTTTAACCTAAGTATTGTTTCGATTTTATTTTCTTTTGTTAGTCTCTTTTGTCTGTTTGCTCGTGTGACTGTTTGTTTGTCAGTGTGTGGCTTGTTTGGCTATTTGTTTGTCTGTCTGTTTCTCTTCATCGTGAGTGTGTGCAGAATGGCGAGTGTGCGCAGACGTGGGTTCTCAATACACTTCACAACATCCGTGCTTACCCTAATTTAGCTCTGTGGAATACATCTCTCTCTCGTCCTCCTTTGATTTGTCTGAACCCATTTTAGAATTTCCTCAAACTTTTTAATATATCAACTATAATTATTTCATAATTTCCTTTCTAAGGGTGGAGTGTGCTACGTAAATACTAATACTCGGTAACATCTTCTAAATCTTGAATCTCCTAATTTCTATGGCTTAAAATCTTTTTCCTACCACTTAAAATCTTATGTTTTGCTACTATTCCCCAATAACAGATTTTTATCTTTTTCAAAATACCTACACTTCTCTTGAGACTGTTACATCTTCACATTCAAATACTGAGGTCCTCTATTTTGGGGATTTCAATGTACACAATACAGAATCGTTGGGTTCCTCTCATACTGATCCAGGAGGGGAGGAGGCCTAATTATTCAGCATTCTCAACGATCTGAAGCAAATGATAAAAGAACCAACACACATTCCAGATCGTCC
>SEYY01024170.1:15000-19234 GCA_009176605.1 Armadillidium nasatum | reverse complement strand
TTGCGGCACCGAAGTGCTATAAACGTTTACTTTCAATGAAAGGAGGTCTTTCCTGCAGAACACTTGATGAGATAGAAGAGGATTCAGAGATAAGGCGATCAAATTAACCCAGTTTAGGGAAGAGTTTAACAGTATAAGGAGAAGGATTAGAAGTTAGGAAAAGGTCTAGAATGTTGGGTTCATCTCCAAGACGATCATTGATACTGGTAGAGAGCTGCATCAACTGTTTTAAGTCGTTTTGGATAGCGAATCGAAAGGCATGTTCACCATCTGTATCATGAGAACTAGAAGAAAGCCAGTGCCGGTGGTGAGCATTGAAATCGCCTAATATGATGATTTCAGAGAAAAGAGAAGAAGGGAGAATGTGTTCTATTTGGAAGTTTAGATACTCGAAGAAATTAGGATAGTCAGTAGAATTAGGAGATAAATAAACAGAACAAGTGAATTTAGTCGAAGATTGGCAAGAGGGCCTAAGCCACAATGTGAAAAATTCGGAAGATTCCAAAACAGAAACACGAGAACAAACAATATCGTTTCGCACTTATGCGGAAAACCACCTTTGGCTGAAAATTGAGGATAGCGACAGTAGGAGGAAATAGAAAATGGTTTCCTATCAGATCGCTTAAGCATTTGAGTTTCAGTCTGATATTATATATATACTATATATACTATATATATATATATATATAATATATATATATATATATATATATATATATATATATATATATATATATATATATATATATATATATATATAATATATATATATATATATATATATATATATATATATATATATATATTATATATATATATATATATATATATATATATATATATATATATATATATATATATATATATATATATATATATATATATATATATATATATATATATATATGCCTCAATAAGGAACGAGGTGTTTGAAGATAATATTTTTACCAAACAACTTTGTTTCATTTTAATACTTTATTCACTTAATTTAATGCTAAATACAAAACATAATAAAAGGAATAATATTTCGTTTATATTCGTTAATCAATAAAAAGGAAAAGTAACTCTCCGTATTCTTTTAATTTTCTTTCCTTTTTTCCTACAGGTTTAATAATAATTAAATCGTAATTAGAATGTTGATTTTATCGTTCGACACTAGGAAACTCCTGAGGCAGCTGTGCCAAATGCCGAACTGTCTCTCCCTAAACCCTGCGTTATGAAGACATGTTATGTCACAAGAGAGGCTTGTCTCTTATTTAAGATTTGAACGCTACATGGCATTATTATTTCAACTATAATAATTGTTATTTTATTTAAAAAAAAACTTAATTATCTAGGAACCTAGAAACATCAAGGGTAATTACAAAGATAATTCCGTCTTCCTAATAAGGCATTAAAAAAACAACACGTATTATGCTTTGTTTGACACAGGAAAGGGGGAGGGGGGAAGATAATTAATAAAGAAAGACACAAGGTTAACAAATCAAAAAAAATCATATAAAAAGAACTGAATTCATTATTTTTTTATAGTCTCCCTTGGAAATTTATAAGATCACTATTTCTAAATACATTTTTGGAATTTGTTAGCCATGTTTTGGTGCGCTATATAGTATATATATATATATATATATAATATATATATATATATATATATATATATATATATATATATATATATATATATATATATATATATATATTATATATATATATATATATATATATATATATATATATATATATATATATATATATATATATATATATATATATATATATATATATATATATATATATATATAATATATATATATATATATATATATATATATATATATATATATATATATATATATATATATATATATATATATATATATATATATATATATATATATATATATATATATATATATATATAGCATATTTTTATAGTAAAACTAGTTCCTACCATAATACTAATAATAATAATAAGAATATAAATAACAATATATATAATAATAATAATAATAATAATAATAATAATAATAATAATAATAATAATAATAATAATAATAAATAATAATAATAATAATAATAATAATAATAATAATAATAATAATATAATAATAATAATAATAATAATAATAATAATAATAATAATAATAATAATAATAATAATAAATAATAATAATAATAATAATAATTATATAATATTATAATAATAATAATAATATATATATATATATATATATATATATATAATAATATAATATATATATATATAATAATATATAATTATATTATATATTATATATTATATATATAATATATATATATATATATATATATATATATATATATATATATATATATATATATATATATATATATATATATATATATATATATATATATATATATAAAATAAATATATATTTATATATATTATATATATATATATATAATATATATATATATATATATATATATAATATATATATATATATATATATATATATATATATATATATATATATATATATATATATATATATATATATATATATTTAAATTTAAATTTTCAGATATATCTTTCGGTGTGCCTTGTTCAGTTTCTTCGCTGTGATCAATGGTGAAGCTAAACCAATTGCCAAACCTGAAGCAAAGCCTAAAGCTGTGGCAAAGGCTGAGGCTGATGCCAAAGCAGGAATTCCTATTGGCCACGGTCTAGGTCTTTATGGAGGCTACGGTGGGCTTGGAGGATTTGGTGGGCTTGGAGGATATGGTGGATATGGAGGATATGGTGGATATGGAGGATATGGAGGGCATAGTTCACATGGAGGCTACCTTGGCTATGGAGGTTATGGAGGTCATAGCGCAGGATATGAACATGGCTATGGGTATGGTCTTGGACATCATGGATATGGATATGGACACAGTTATGGACATGGTGGATATGGACATGGTGGACATGATATGGACATGGTGGATATGGACATGGTGGATATGGGCATGGTGGCTATGGGCTTAGTCATTATACTCCTGTTTATGCCTATTATCCTTCATATGGTCATGGATATGGAGCTGGAGGGTATGGCCATGGTTATGGAGGAGGTTACGGACATGGATACGGACATAAAGAACATGGTTATGGAGTTGAATATGGTCATGGACACTCTTACGGACATAAAGAACATGGACATGCTCACGTTAGCGTAGAAAAACATGGTTATGGGCATGGACATAAATATGGACATGGAGGCTACGGACACGGGTATGGATTTGGCGATAGCCACGGCCTCGCGGGGGTTGGCTATTGAGCATCCTATACCTAAAAACTCTGTGTTCCTTTATATATAAAGTAAATAATGTAATATAATTAGTTGTAATTTGTTAGAATTTTTATTTGCTTTTAATATTTATTTATATTTATTTAATACAGTATATTTAAATATAATTGAAGTTTTATGATTTCCTTATACATTGTGTCTTTGTTCAAGTTTGTTAATAGTCGTTTAAAACACTAACATTCTGAGAGGAGATATAATTCTAAATTTAAAAAGGATTGTTGCCTATATTACGCTATTATCATAGCGATATCCTTAGTGTTTTTACACAATGTCAGGATATTACTATTATACTCGTCATTTGGTGGCTCGATTTTTTTTTCTCGTTTATTACTGAAAACCTTTCCAACAATATTAGCAAAATATATCTCTATAATTCCGTATGAGTAATGATGCATAATATAACTGATGTAAGTTTGGAGCAAAGTAAAAGGAACTTTATTTTTCTGTACACAGATCCTTTTACACGGTTTCTTAACTGAAAAAGAAATAGAACCGAATATTCTTAGAAACTCCGGATGATATTGCATACCTCCTACAAATAAGTTAAATGTTCTTCAAGTATTTAAATTCTTTACTATTGTCCAATGATTCAGTTCAAATTCGTTAGAATTATTGCAATTTTGAAATCATGTTGACACAAAATTGAAAGCTAGAAAATTCAAAATAAATTAAAATTAGTGAATTGCTTTATGTGAGTAATACACTGTAGCTGTTAAAATGTACAGTTCATTATATATATTGTCATCTTTAGTGATAAGGATGAAATCACATGAAGAACAGGTACCTTCAGAATCTTTAGATTCTGTAAACTGATCTAGAAAGTTAGAATGAAAATTAATGTTATTGAAATCGCGCATTCGTAGCTATATATACAGCATGTACGGGGGGAGTATTTGTGCTTA
>SEYY01024170.1:0-7500 GCA_009176605.1 Armadillidium nasatum | reverse complement strand
ATAACCGCCGCCATATCCACCAAATCCTCCATAGGGGTACCCGTATCCTCCGAAACCATGGCCGCCGAAGCCGCCGTATCCGTGTCCGTGTCCGTAGCCGTGTCCGTAACCGTGTTTATGTCCACCGTGAACGTGTTTGTACCCGTAACTGTATGAAGGGTATGAAATGTAATAGGAGTAGCCAGGGCTGTAATGGGAGTAGCCATATCCATGTCCATAACTGTGGCCGTGTCCACCGTATCCGAACCCATGACCACCACCGTATAATCCAAAATCCCCGTGACCACCGTATAAACCGTATCCAGCCTTGGCTTCGGCTTTAGCTACTGGTGTGGGGTCTGCTTCAGCCCCTACGTGGGAAATGACGACGAAGGCAAAGAGAACTACGAAAGCCTGAAATAAATTTACATCATATATATATATATATATATATATATATATATATATATATATTATATATATAATATATATATATATATATATATATATATACATATATATATATATATATATATATATATATATATATATATATATATATATATATATATATATATATATATATATATATATATATATATATATATATATATATATATATATATATATATATATATATATATATATATATATATATATATATATATATATATATATATATATATATATATATATATATATATATATATATATATATATATTTGTGTAGACAAAATTTCTTTGAAAAAAAAAGATAAATAAATACCAGTGTTTTCATGGCTGCTTTTTTAAATGTACAAAGGGAGGAATTAAAATTAGTGAAGTAGTAAGTGCAACTTTGGTGCGTGATAAGAAACTGACGAGCGACAGTTCTGACTCGAAACTTTTATAGAAAATCTTGTCATTGATTATGTTGTTGAGACGTAAAAGAGAAGGACACCACGTGACCCCGAAAGCTCCCATAGAGCAGTCACTTGTGTAATTATTAGTCGCGTAAAAAGAAATTTAACTGATTAATAAGCATAACTGTATACTGAAATGTGTATAAATGCGTCTGTATGTATATTATAAAACGTACTGAAATTATCAGAAAAATTCAAGTAATTTAGGCTTTCTCTTTTTCATAGACTATGGCTTCTAACGTCCCCAAATCTTAATATTGAAGGATCATTTTTTATAAGAAAAAAAATAAAAAAATAAAAAAAAAATAATAATAAATAAATAAAAAGATGAAAAAGGATTTTTAATTAATTATTACTATTTTTTTTCTTTTTAATCAGTTTTAATTATATATTTTGTTAAATGCAAAATCACAATGTTACATATGTAATAATTAATACATAATTTAATGCATGTTTATAATAACATATTTTTGAACTACATGTAAATTAAAAAAGAGGCCTCTTTTTGTTTCCAAATTTGAGGTCAACTACAAAGGCTTTTATTTTAAGTTGGGTATTTCATATCAGTGATTTACATACCGAGAGACCTTCGAGATCCCCCTACCCATATTTCCCCCTCCCTCCCAATTTTAAAGCTCTGAAATTTAGTTCGAATTTATTTTAGCAAAATAAAATATTTAGAAGCGATCTTAAAAGGTTTTTATCAATATATAATAACAGCAATTTAGTTAAACTACAAAACACCACCACAACACATTATCAATAATTAACAACGACTATAAAAATAATAAAAATAATTATAATAATAATAATAATAATAATAATAATAATAATAATAATAATAATAATAATAATAATAATAATAATAATAATAATAATAATAATAATAATAATAATAATAGTAATAATAATAATAATAATAAATAAACGAAATTTATTGCTTTCTAAATAAATAAAAAATATCAGAATAGAACAGAACTAATTTTAAGATGTAGTTAATTTTTCTTATTTACATAATTTATGATTTATAATCTTTGTAAATACTATTACTATTAATATTATTATTATTATTATTATTATTATTATTATTATTATTATTATTATTATTATTACAATATCATTTCATCAAATATTACCAAAAATTCAGAGGATGATGAAAATAGAACAGAACTAATTTCCGATCCAACACTTCTCTGTTATCTCAATTTGTCTTCTATAATCTCAGTTCTTCGACCCTCTCTGTTTTTGATCTTTAATTTTAAATTTCATTTCTCCATTCTACTTTTGAATCATTCTAAGGGTTAGATATTCTTATCTCACTCCTTACAGCTTCTTCCCTTATTGCTTACTTATTGCAGAATTCTCCTGGTCTTAAAAGACTTTCTAATCTTTTACTAGAATCATCATCTAATCTCACCTTTTTGTTCTTCTTCTAAATATTATCAAATCATTTAACAAATATTAGTTGAAAAACATCACTTTCTTTTTTCTCTCTTTTCGCATCACTCTACAACTAATTTCTTTAATATTTTCTTACTTAGCAATATTCATTCATTTTCTTGATTAGTTGTATAAGAGATACAGCGAGTCACTACAGAAATAATCATCCAGAGTTAGATGATCAACTTCATGGATGACTCTAACACCAGATCAGTTAATAGTTTAACAGAATTGTTTAAAGACTAAAGAGTATGGAGAAGCAATAAGTAGTTTATAAATAATATTTTCATTGTTCTTTTAAATGCTAATAAATTTCAGTCCTTATTTATTCTATTTTTATCTCATCCAATTATATTAAAATTGCTTTTAATTCCCAGTTACATTACCAATTAAATCTTGGGACGATCAACCTTGAGGATATAAATTTGGTCTCATTTACAAAACATTCGGCAAATATTAAGGAAAAGGGATTAAAAGTTTAGCTATATTTTTAAATATCTTCTGCAACTATGCTTACGAAATAATTAAATTTAGTTAGTAAGAGCACATAGCGTAAATCTGAAGTGAAAGTTCCAAAAGCCTCGTGAGACACTCATCTCTGCTATCAAGTTTCCTTCAGTGGGTTTTATAGAATTTTTAATCACTTCTCAATTAAATTTATATCACTGGATTTTAAAACAAAATTTTCCTTCCCAAACATTTCTATTTTTACCACAGGAATCGTTAAGTGGAATGACAAGATTCAAAGCTGTTAGAGTTTTCGTTAAGATGACTTCCCACATCTGCAAAATTTGTCCTAACAAATCGTTGGGACAAGTGGCAAAAATGTCACTGTAAAATTTTCTATAGAAAAAAGACATATTAAGCGTAAGAAAGTCGCTTCACAGGTTTATTTTCTAATAAGAAAATATCTGAAATTTTTTTTTTGACATTTTTTGCCATTTGTCCCAACGATTCGTTAGGACAATTTTTGCAATGTTGGGTTATTAATACCATTTACTATATTGTTCTGTTTGCTCATATCCTTAGAAGATTTTCCTAATATTCATAATTCAATAAACATTTTATTACCGAATTAAATGCTATTAATAACAAGTTAAAAAAAACACTTCTGCTTCTTTGATAATGAATGACTTTATGCTCTCGAATTTAACACTTTGATGCGGGAGATGTAAATAGTAAATCAATTAAAATTATTTAAATTTATATCTACTGAACTTGGAAAAAAATCAGAAATTTCTCAAAATAGAATGGGAAGGTTAAGGATATAATATATATAAATATAATATATATATATATATATATATATATATATATATATATATATATATATATATTATAATATATATATATATATATATATATATATATATATATATATATATATATATATATATATATTATATATATTATATTATATATATATATATATATATTATATATATATAATATATATTATATATATATATATTATATTAGGATGGATGAATGGTATCGGTATGGAGTAAGTATCGGTTATTTTTTGGTATCGAGCTTTCAGGTATCGGTTAAAAATGACCGATACCGATACCAGATTTTTTTATCACTTTGGCTTACATTTTTTGGAATGTTCAATTTCCTTGACTGTAAAGTTTCGAATACCACGAAACATTGTTTTTCTTGATTTTCCAAATTTTCAATTATTTAATTACTAATTAATCGTTAATTACAATTTTTTGGCTTATATTCTATATCTCTGTAACTGCAGATCCGATTTTGGTCAAATTAGAACAGTTAACTCTTTCTATAACATAGATCAACATGTTATTCTTAATTGTTCATTTATTTATTACTTACTTACTAATTATTAAATTATGTAATATTTTATTAATATTACCTAATATTTTGAAACGTCGTTTCCCGATAATTTTTGTTTCCAGAACATTGATATGTTGCTTTCCACTAGAAGTTTATTTTTTCAAATGCACAAAATTTTTTTCAATTTATTTTCATGCCATTTACTTCTTACCATTTGGTTTGTTTTTCTTAAATATTTTATTTTATTTTAATTTTTTTTTTTTTTTTTTTTTTTTTTTTTTTTTTTTTTTATTTAATATATATATATATATATATATATATATATATATATATATATATATATATATATATATATATTATATATATTATATATATATATATATATATATATATATGTAATTAAGGGCAATGTACCCTCCATTTGGTATAAACCGGGGAGTGACAGTATGGTCAGGCCATTCCGTTTCACTCCGCTGCCCTTGGTTGGTTCCTTTTCTCGTTTCACCTCTTAGAGGTCTCTAGTGTACCCTCGGCTCATATTGGAGTGTCTATGCTTCCACTTCTCCTTCCCCCGACTACTTCTCATGTTCCAAATTTACAAGCGCTTATTCGAATTACCTTTATAAAAAAAAAATAAAAAAAAAAAAAAATATTGGTGAAACTCAAAACTGTGGGAATGGACCCTCGGAGTTTGCAGAGATCATTGCTACTAAAGTGATACTCCCTTGCATGGAGCGTACATTCCATATTCTTTCCTTCTACTAAACCTAACGAACTTTGGTTTAACTCTGCTTGTCTCGTACCATTTCCATAGGGATGATGCTTCAGGATTACGTCGTCTTCAAAACCCAGAACTCATTCATTTATATTTCATCCCGGAATCGTGCAAATCTATCCTCTCAACACAAAAACTTTTTTTCGTTGAAATGCAATATCACTTTGGTTCTTCTTCACGCCCTTCTTGGCATTTTGCAAAAAAATGTAACTCTAATTTGCTTCTTCCTCTTTCCTTCCTCTAATATCCTGACGCCATTTTGCCTTCTTCTAAACTGAAACTATTTGTTCAGACTTTTGCCTCTAATTCAGCCTTAGACTATTCCGGAGCTACTCCTCTTTCTTTAACTTCTTCCATCATTATGCCTACAGTTTTCTGCTCTCTCAGAGCTTAACATAAGAAGGATATGGTCCTGATTGTATCCCTCATGAGGTTCAAAACTTGTGATTCTGGGCTTGTACCCTGATTTGGTAAACTACTTGTCTCTGTCTTTTTCTTCAAATCCCTTCTTGCTGGAAACGTGACTCATTCAGCCTGTGCCGAAGAAGGGAACCCCTCTCAACCCTCCAACTGCTGTCACATTCTTTAACCTCCTTTCTTGTTAAAGTTTTCGAATCTAAATTAGAAGCATCTCAATTCTTTGATCTTATCTCTGATCGCAGTATGACTTCATAAGAAACGCTGTACTGGTGATCTCTTTCTATTCTCTATGACTCTTGGTCTTCCGCTCTCGATTTGGTGAATCTTTTGCCATGCGCTGGACATTTCGAATCCTTCGTAGGGACTGGTAAAAGCTTTGATTTCTAAACTTTCTCTTTCAGAATTTATCCTTCTCTTTGATTTTCTTTCTGGTCGTTCTATAGCTGCTGTTGTATACGGCCACCATTCATCCTTTAAATCTGCTAAAGTGTGTCCTATCCCCAAAGCTTTTTAAACTTTTAATTAATAATCTCTCTATACTTCATTACCTACGTTCCTATGCTGATGATCTCACCCATATTTACTCCTTTCAGTTTGAAAGGGCTCCTCCCAGCAACAGTTAATTGACGCTAGAATGTTGGCCTTGGAATATCTGACCTCTGATTTTTCTTGCACTTCAAATTGAGGAAGAGAAAGCATAGTCTTTTTCAATGCCTCAAAAACTCAGTTCCTCATATCTCTACTCGAGACTACAATAATCTTCTACACACGCAACTCAAGCTTCATCTGTCCTAAAATTCTAGTGGTTTTCTTGGAAAGATCACATTACTTCTCTTTCTAAACAAGCTTCTAAGAGTTGGGAGTTCTGTTGCACATTCGGATTTTTTTATGCCATCCAATTGCTTTCTCTTTATAGGGGTGTTGTTCTCCCCTGTTTGGAATACGCCTCATACATCTGGGGTAGTTCCACTCACACAGCTCTCCTTGACACAAGGTGGAGTCTGGCTTTTCGTCTTAAAATTCCTCCAGTTTCTTTCTCTTCTGAACTTTCCGTTGCTTTTCTCCTCCATGAACACGCTTGTGTAACACGATTTTTACACAGTCTATTTCTCTGTTCAACTGTCTGACCCAGATTTACCGCTATCAATCTTATATGTATTCAATTGTAAGTCTGGAACACACCCTTTTTCTGTTTTCCCAATTTCTTTTGCTTGTACACTTTCAAAGCCGTGTATGGTGCATGTTGTCGTTTAACGATTGTTCTGTATTGACCAACTCTGGTGGAAATTAGTAGGTTTCTGGTTTTTACCCACAGAGGATATATATATATATTATATATATATATTATAATATATATATATATAATATATTATATATTATATATATATATATATATGGAGCCAAGTAGAGAGAAGTTAAGAGAGTTGATAGAAGTTTTGCTGAAAGCTAAAAGAGGTGGATTGATCGTGACGTTGAAAAGACAAACTGTTAATAATTAGAAGGGAGGAGGGAGGGAGGAGTTTGTGTGAAGGTGCATGGGAGGAGGTGATGTGGTAGAGAGATGTATTTTTGAGGGGAAAGTATTCACAAGGAATTTCACAGATTTAGATGGAGGTGAGTGCTGGCCCCACTGACAGACCCTTAGAGCCTCTTGGATCATATATATATATATATATATATATATAATATATATATATATATATATATATATATATATATATATATATATATATATATATATATATATATATATATATAGTTTTATATATATATATATATATATATATAATATATATATATATATATATATATATATATATATATATATATATATATATATATATATATATATATATATATATATATATATATAATATATATATATATAATATATATATATATATATATATATATATATTATATATATATGTGTGTTGTGTATGTGTACGTGTATGCATGTGAGTGTGAGTGTGTATGTGTTTGGGAATAAGGAATTTGGTTTTTAAAAAAATCTTGAAAACAAAAGCACTTTTTATGTTAAGTAATTTTTCATAGCTACGCGTAAAGATGTTTAGCTATATTTGGACCTAAATGTAACTACTTCTTACCTATCGAGCAGTTACTTTTCCCTAAAAAGTGCGCAATTTATTATTATTATTATTATTATATTATTATTATTATTATTAT
>SEYY01024169.1:0-17304 GCA_009176605.1 Armadillidium nasatum | reverse complement strand
GGACGCCCTGCCTTGGTGACACTACGTTGCAGGTACTTCCCTAAACTGTACTCCGTTCCAAGGGGAAATCGGTTGTCATTCATTCTGGCTGAATCGCCACACTTCCGATCTGACGTTCTTTTTGCCTTAATAGAAATAAACTTACTCTCAATTTTATCGAAGTTCTTCTTTTCCATTCAGTCAAGGGTGCAGACCCTAGTGTTGGAATTTCACATTAGTATTGTCGGATTTTCGTTAGCAGTGTCAGCACCTGTATTGGAAGTCAGAAAATTATTATTATTATTATTATTATTATTATTATTATGTATTTTTATTGATTTTTTTTACTCACCTTGAAAAACAGGTTGTTAAAAGAACAGGATGCATAACTTTTCATTATTATTATTATTATTATTATTATTATTATTATTAATCCAATTTCTTTTATAGAAATTTATGAGTGTGAAAAATGTTTCTTCGTTGCAAAATAAAGTAAATGAAAAGGGTTTAAAAGCACATTTTGAATCAGACGAAGAGGAATATTTTGCACAAATTTTGACTTCAAAGTTTCCTTTGTTGCTTCTCAAGAAGTTTAGTCACAAGGAATTAATGGTAAAATATTTATAAATTTATTATTATTATTATTATTATTATTATTATTATTATTATTATTATTATTATTATTATTATTATGTTGAAAGAAGTGTTTTCAAATAGGCTTAATTATTATGTGGATTTTGTGTTAGGCAGAAAAGAGCTAAAAGCAGTACTGTGACTCCCCAACCAAAATTTTAAGAACAAAAATAATTATCTAGAACCCAACTAGTTAGTGTATTATTTTAGCCCACAAAGTTAAAACAATAAAATTTAACATAAAAGAAGGTTACTCACCAACAACATAAAAGTTTGTCAACTGCAATAGTAAAGGTTTCTAAAAACATATTTGGATATACATTTTTAAAAATAAAAAATTTATATTATTGAATAAATTTTATCAATGACTTTTAAATTTGTTCCCATTGAAACGTCAGATCTGAAATCTCCTAACTCTGAAAGCAAAAACATGTACTATCAGACTCATCAAAATAAGTTTAAGTCAACTTAATAACAGGTAGAAGTACATAATGAGCTTGTTCTATAACTAACAGTGAGATATTAAAAATTAGCAATCGTAGGGCAGACTTCGTCTAGGGTCAAAAGCTAGCTAGCCCTAATTTTATTCCGAGTTTAAAATTCCCACTCCTAAGCACTATATAGAGAATTCCTCAAAATTGGCATAGATATTAAAAAATTGATGTTGTGGAAGATATTCTTTTAAAAATGTTTGCACTGAGTAACGTTACATTTTATCGTGTCAAAGTAATAAATAAGTAATGCCAAACACATGTAAACAGATTCATTTTTTTAAAAAATTGTGTTGCCATCCAAAAATGGATGTCCTAATTTTGGATATATTTTAGAGTATCCTAACTTTTAAAACAAATAAATAATGTAACCAATATAAAAGATTAATTTCCAATATTATACTGATATACTGTACCTATGTACGAGGATTTTATTTAAAGTTATAAAAAAAAAAAAATTATTAATAAAAATAATTTTAAAAATTACATTATATTTAACATATTAAAATAAATATTAAGAATTTATATAAAACACCACGTAAAAGTCGAAAAACAAATGGAGACTACAAAAACGGGTTTGTTTACATTCAGTTTGTTGACATCTAAATATTTAATTATATCAGAAGGTATCTTCAGAAAACTTAGTGACGTCATTTTCGCGCTAAAATTGAGTTATCGCGCCAAAATACAATACCATTTTTCTTCTAAACTTTTATAAAAACTAAAAATTAATAAAAAAAGGAAGAATAAAAACTACTTGAATTTTTTTCTACCTTTTTCTTTTTCATTTGTTTTGCAGACTCTCATGATGAATGCTGCTGAAGGAGAAAAAGATTTGGAAGTGAAAAGTACTTCAAAAAGCAAACCTCAGAGAGCAGAAGTGCATCAACAAAACATAAAAAAGTATCATGTAGAAAATTTGAATTGCAGATATTGTAATTTTAGTTTTAAAAGCAAAGATGAGTTGAAGACTCATTTAAAAACACACAACAAAAGAAAGTTTAAGTGCGCTCATTGCAGTTATGAATGCAATTTTAAATCAGTATTAAAAAATCATATGCTTACTCACAGCAATATAAAGTTGTATAAATGTTCTGACTGCTCATATGAATGTAATCATAAAGGAAGCTTAAAAATACACATGCTTACACACACAAACGTAAAATTATTTAAATGTTCTTACTGCTCCTATGAAAGTAATCATAAAAACCACTTAAAAACACACATACTTACACACACAAACATAAAATTATTTAAATGTTCTTACTGCTTCCTATGAAAGTAATCATAAAAAGGACTTAAAAACGCACATACTTACACACACAAACATAAAATTATTTAAATGTTCTGACTGTTCCTATGAATGTAATCGTAAAGGAGACTTAAAAAGACACATGCTTACACACACAAACGTAAAATTATTTAAATGTTCTGACTGTTCCTATGAATGTAATCAGAAAGGAAACTTAAAAAGGCACAAGCTTAAGCATTAAAATAAGAAAAAGTTGGGTGATAATTTTTTATTTTTTTCGCTATTTTATAATTGTATATTAAACCTCAGGTTGAAAAAACCCACGTTAAAAGCTAATTTTTATCTGTTATGTAGTATTTATATTAAAATGTAAGTTTTTCTATTAAAATCTTTATTTTCAGCTTTGATAAAATAATTTTTTTTAGTTTTAAGTGATATGATATTTACAGGAGGAGGAATGGTTCTGAAGATGTTCCCATAGTATTATGGAGGTTATTTCACGTAGTGTCTTGTAGGTTCAAGTGTGATGGGTCTAAAGTGCTGGAGTAGAATTGGTGCCAAATTTGTCTAAGTGATCTTTGAAAGGGATGATTTTTGTTTCTTTATGGTTTAGAATTGGGGTAGTTTTAGCGCAGCCTCTGACGATTCGAAGTTTTTTTTTTTTTTTTGCTGGATCTTATTGGATGAAAGATTGTGAGAAAATTTAGGAGGATCCTATGTTGTTGATTGGTAAAAAATTCGTACAAGAATTATGCTCTAGATTTCTCCGTTATTTACTGCAGTGAAATATGTAGGAAATCACTTATAAGAATACAAACGAAAATTTGAATATTTTAATTGCTTCTTACTAAGACTTATTTCAAATAATTAAAAAAAACTTTGATATATATATATATATATATATATATATATATATATATATATATATATATATATATATATATATATATATATATATATATATATATATATATATATATATATATATATATATATATACTGTAAATTTTTGGAATTAATAGAAAAGAGTTAATTTTAAAAAGATGGTTATATTCAAATGAGCATCTCTGTAAATGTGATACAAAGAACAGATCGTAGTTACGAAAAGGAATATGAACAACTTCAACACGAAAGAAAACTGAAATGAACTTACGATGATTTAAACGAAATTCTTCTTTTTGAGAAAGGTTTTAGTTCCTCATCCAGGAAACAATGTAATGTCTACAAGTATTCCATGTAAAGAATTTTAGTTCATATTTTTCAACTTCTGCAACTTCAACGAGTTTTCTATCAAAAAATAAGATTTGAACAAATTAAACTGTCAGGTTTATTTTAGTATCGCATTACACTTTTTCAATCATGTTCCAAATGGATATACAATAAGTTGTATATTCAAAGATACGTTTTTTATTCAAGAAATGTTTCAAAAGAATTTTAAAGTCAACTATTCCTTAAGAAACTCCGAAAATATAAAATCATTTTAAGATAACTCGGAAAGCTACTCTTCTATTTGAAATCTTTAAGAGAACTTTTCATTATAAAAATCAAAATAACTTTTCAGTATGAAATTCAAAAGGTTATTTTTCAATATGAAAATCAAAAGTTAACTTCCAGGCAGACAAAATACTGCCCTTCAGGCCATCACGAGCTCAGAGAGAGTTTTCTTCCTTTCATTGTGCCCCCTCCTTGAAATGGACTCTGCCCGTGAGTGGTGGTGATCTGTAATATATATATATATATATATATATATATATATATATATATATATATATATATATATATATATATATATATATATATATATATATATATATATATATATATATATATATATATATATATATATATACAATTTTATAACTGCTAATGATGTTATAATTTCGAGGAATCGAACCCGGGCCCCAAAAGATGGAAGTCCGTTGTGTTGACCACTACTCCACTGATGGTACAAAAGGAAATAATCTAGAACTTCTACTGACATTTCTCGCCTAGTGAAAAGTCCCTTCAACGGACGTCCATCTTTTGGGGCCCGGGTTCGATTCCTCGAAATTATAACATCATTAGCAGTTATGAAAATTATAAATAATGATTCCACGGTTTATCATAGTGGTTATCAAAATTATAACATTTGCACTGCGGTTTATACTCAGGATAGAACCTGGTCCATGTTGACGCTACGCCCAAGTTGTGGTCGGGGAAATATTGAAGGGACTTTTCACTAGGCGAGAAATGTCAGTAGAAGTTCTAGATTATTTCCTTTTGTACCATCAGTGGAGTAGTGGTCAACACAACGGACGTCCATCTTTTGGGGCCCGGGTTCGATTCCTCGAAATTATAACATCATTAGCAGTTATAAAATTGTAAATAATGATTCCACGGTTTATCATAGTGGTTATCAAAATATATATATATATATATATATATATATATATATATATATATATATATATATATATATATATATATATATATATATATATATATATATATATATATATATATATATATTTTTTTTAAAGATCGCCACCACCACTCAGGGAAGGGCACACACAAAAGAAAGAAAACTCACTCAAGCCAAACGCGCATCCCTCAGGTGGGCACAGACGGAAGCCTTGAAGAGAGGAAGATTAAATACAGGAGGAAAAGTAGATGATGGTAGAAAGTTCCTCAGAACAGAAGTGGCTGGAAAGGAGGAGGCACCACAACGGGCTAGACTGGGGTTTCCAACATCCACACAAATTTCGTGTGAAAGCAGGGCACCCCTTGTACAACGAGGACGATGCAATTGTGGAGGAATGCTAGAGGCCAATTCCCTCGAGCACCTGCCATTGTAGTACCAATAGAAAAGAGATAGTACGCCAACGTCACGTCGCAGAGATAGGCACTCAAGAGAGTTTGAAAGTAGGGGACAGTTTATTAATCTTTTAGCTTTAAACTCGACCCTATCCAGAAGAAAGGAGGAGCCAGAATCCCCCCCAAATGTGAGAACAGTACTCTATATAAGGGCGAATAGGAAGGACCCTTATATATTTGGAGTAACTGCTCAGAAGAAAAAATTCTCGCAATCTGAACAGAATTCCCATCTTCTTAGAGGCCACTTTAGCAATCATTGTGATATGTGATTTCCAATACAATTTATTGTTTAAGTTTGAACCAAGAATGTTAATGACATATACAGGTGAGACGGGAAGCCATAGAAGAGGATAAAAAAGTTGGGGGGTGTTTTTGAGAAGATGTGAAGAAGTTGAGTTTTTAAAGAATTGAATTTCACAAGGTTGCTATGATCACACAGGGAAATCCCATCCAGATCGGCAAGAATAGAAACGGAAAGTTGAAGACTAGAAGCAAAAGAGGGAGCAGATTTGAAATGAGTAGAAGAATGTAGAGTTGAGTCATCAGCATTAGAGTGAACAGAGTTAGAATTGTAGTTGAGAAGATCGTTAATGAAAAGTAAGAATAAAGTTGGAGATAAAACTGAACCATGAGGAACACCATAGTTGACAGAAAAAGAGGAAGAGGTCGCTCCGTCTGCAAGTGCCGATATGGAACAATCTGAGAGAAAACTAGACAAGAGTAAACAAAGGTAAGGAGGAAACCCAAATGAAGGAAGCTTGGAGAGCAGCGACTCATGCCATATACGGTCAAAAGCCTTGGATATATCAAGCGCCACCACACAAAACTCCCAGAAGTCCCTAAGGGCAGAAAACCATAGATTAGTAAGATAGGAAAGTATGTCACCAGTTGACCTCTAGAGTCGAAAACCATACTGGTGATCTGAGAGAAGAGAATGAGACTCCAAATGATCCAGGAAATGAGAGTTGAGGAGAGTTTCAAAAATTTTAGATAGAACACAAGTGAGAGCTATGGGTCGATAGTTGGAAGGGTTAGAGTTGCTACCTTTTTTCGGAATCGGCTGAAAAGAATACGCGCTTCTAGCATTGAGGAATAGAGAGTAGAGCTGAACGGGGACAGGCTCTAGCTCGGAATCACACTCCCTCAGAACACTAGGGGGAATGCCATCCGAGCCACTGGCCTTCTTGACGTTCATAGATTTCAGGATCCCATGCACCCTATCATGAGTAATTACAGGTAGAGACATGGTAAACCTGAGAGGAGAAGAGATACCAGAATCGAGCAGGGTAGAATTAGATGAGAAAAGGAATCCGAAGAGATTAGACTTTTCAGAGGGAGTATTAGCTACAGAACCATCAGAGCAAATAAGAGGAGGAAAGGCAGATTTACAGAAGTTATTAGAGATATTTTTAACAAGAGGAAAGAAATTTTTATCAGTAGGAGAGCCATGAAGGTCAGCGCATTTCCTTTTTATGAAGGTACACTTAGCCAGTCGAAGAACATCCCTGCAACGATTACTAGCTGAATGAAAATTGGCAAGAGTGATAGGAGTAGAGTTTTTCCATTCACGATAAGCATTGTCTCTCTCCCGAAGGACAAGAGAACAATTGCCATCAAACCACAAATTTTGAGGAGAAAAAGATTTAGATGAAGATGGAATGAATCGGCTCGTCCCGTCAAAGATCACGGCTACTACCTTTTCAGAGACAGAAGCGTCCACAGAGACAGAGCAAGATTCACTCCAATGGATATTTAGCAAAGAATCGAGGCATTGTCCCACAATTAGCTCAATTAAAATGCCGTGCCAGTACGTACGTACGTTTAGGGCATGGTGGAGCTGTTGGAGAGAAAGCGTTATAACTAGGAGCTATAATATATATATATATATATATATATATATATATATATATATATATATATATATATATATATATATATATATATATATATATATATATATATATATATATATATATATATATATATATATATATATATATATATATATATATATATATATATATATATATATATATATATATATATATATATATATATATATATATATATATATATATATATATATATATATATATGTAGTTAAGAGAAACTTATTTCGTATTTAAAATGCAAATTAAAAAAAGTCTTAATTAAATATTTAGAATGAAAAATATATAGGAGAGAGAGACTAAATGTTTTTTGCTCCTGAAAGAGGTCCTCCATTTTGAGAAATGAAAGGTGAGAGAGAGTAAAGGTTTTTTGCTCTTGAAAGAGGTTTTCCATTTTGAGAGAGGAAAGGAGAGGAGGTGTGATTGAAAGTAAAACAGAAAGTGACGATACACAAGAGTCACAAACATAAACACGAGTAATTAAAATTTTAAATTCTTAACAAAAGAAAGTTTAATTTTGCATATTTGCACCTCAACATTTCTCAAGTTAAAAACGAAACAACAAACAACAACAACAGTTTAATAATAATATTACCATGTGACGAAACTAAAATGAAGAAATCCCTAAAGTCTCGCAAGTATTAATTAAGATAAAATAATAAACTGAAAAATAAGAAAATATATTTTTTATAATCTCCATTTTAAAAAATTTTAGTTAAAAACTATTAGGATTCTTAAACCCATATTTCATTTACCGCAATATATATATATATATATATATATATATATATATATATATATATATATATATATATATATATATATATATATATATATATATATATATATATATATATATATATATATAGCGGGTCCGTAGCTCAATCGATCGAGCACTCGCCTAGCAAGCGAGAGGTCCAGGGTTCGAGACCTTGTAGGAGTAGAGAAAATTTGGCAGTTCTCTTTCTCTTAGTCCCGCCCAATTTATGCGTAATTAGGACACCAGCAGAATGCTCGACGCAGGTGGGATCAAAATCGGCATCCGTTATAAACCTGGTCAGCCTGCGGATGTTTGCCGTTGGCACTTGAAACTCTTTGTTCATCCTTGAATCAACCTACTGACAGGTTCAATAGCCATTTCTGGATATATATATATATATATATATATATATATATATATATATATATATATATATATATATATATATATATATATATATATATATATATATATATATATATATATATATATATATATATATATATATATATATATATATATATATATATATATATATATATATATATATATATATATATATATATATATATATATATATATATATATATATATATATATATATATATATATATATATATATATGCACTACCCGGGGGCAGGCGCGAATGGGGGTTTCTTCTTAATAAACGAAATGAAGCTTAAATTCTTTATTTGATGAAACAACATGCACAGAATAATGGTAATCGCAAGATCAACAAATAATAAATTGGCAGTAATGATCAATATGGATTTCCGAAAAGCATTGTTAGGTTGATCACAAATTAATTATAAAATGAGGTAATTAATTGCCCTCAAGGTTTAATTCCGATGACTCGCGGCCGGAGCTCTGAAGAGCATCCTTTCGCCGCTAAGGTAAGACGCCAGAGTGCCTGAATGTAGTTTTACCGGCTCTCTCTTAGTTTGAATAGTAACCGTTGTTTCTAGGCCTATTGAGTTAACGAGGGCATCTCATATATATATATATATATATATATATATATATATATATATATATATATATATATATATATATATATATATATATATATATATATATATATATATATATATATATATATATATGAGATGAACTCATCTCCAGATTTCTTAAAACTAAATTTGTTTTATTTTATTGTAAATGTATTTTATTAGATTTCATAAATTGAATTTATTTGGAAACTTCTTTAAATGGCAACTATGGTTCTGAGGTATTGTTTTCGGTTAGAAGAATTTGAAATCATTCAAAATCTAATGATAGCCCAAAGGAAGATTATTTCATTGAATTCTTTCGACAGTTTGTCGCTGTGAAATCAAACCGGCTTATCTGCAAAACTTGAGTTTTTGAGTTTTTGGTGTCAAAGGGATTCCTTTTTTTTCCCATCTATTTTGTATGTCGAACCGGCATATCGTATAGTTGAATAAACATCCGTCAGATGGCGTTGGACCGGTATGACTTTACATGTAAAAAGCCCATTTGCGTAAACTTTAAAAAAAATATGAATTTTGCGGTTTGATTTCACAGCGACGATGTTGTTTTAGTGTTGTTATTAGTTCTTGACAAAACACGACTAATAAAAATGAAATCTAACTTTGAAAGATTTTTTAAAAATATCATTATATTTATTAAAATTTTTAGAAGTGAAAATGTTTATTAAATTCTCTTTATTCTTAATTACATTATTAAGAAGAGTATATTGACATTTCTTGTAGGCTTTTGATCCATATAATCTTCTGTTCCAAAGTCGGAAAAATAAAAATTTGGTAAAAATCTTTTCTTAAAAAGGAAAGTTGAAGCTGAATCTTGTTAATTTGGTAGACTCTTTTTTTTCTAATTTAATGTTGGTCGTAAATAATTTATCCAAATTTAAATTTTTATTCTTCTTAATATATTTTATTTATGCACAAGTTTACAAGCGTGTTGTTTTATACCGGCTTCCATTTCAGAGAAGGCAATAAAATTGATAGTTAGAAAGATTTGAAAAAAAGAAAATATATAACTCATACCTTAAACTTTGATTTTGAGGACTTGTAATAAACAAGCGAAAACTTACATTTTTTTTAACGTCTAGACTTGTTGAAGTTTGATAAAAAAGTGAGAGTGACTTAGCCAGGAATTTCTTGAAAACAAATGTGCTACATATCGATACAAAAAACAAACCAACTTTACAAACTACTATCAAGGAGCACTTAAAATATATATATACACACTAGATAAATTAGTGAAAGCATATAAACAGTTTTTATAATTTTGATACTTCAAAAAAAAAAAAAAAAATAAACCAGTTTCTGTATTTTACTAAGAAGCTAAAGTGTAAACCAAAAATAGCTTTATCTTTAAATCATAAAATATTTAATTTAAATCTAAAATATAAGGATTTTCCAATATATATATATATATATATATATATATATATATATATATATATATATATATATATATATATATATATATATATATATATATATATATATATATATATATATAATGTGTGTGTGTGATGTAATACGGCAGTAGGCCTGTATCTCATTGCAACGTTCTTGTAAAGGTTAGGCCTGTATTTTACGGCAACTTCGGTAGTTCAGGTTATGATAAGTCGAACTAAGTACGCTAGAAAACTAAATAATAATAATTATAAAAATAATTAGAATAATAGGCATACATGAAATGAAAACTAAATAATAATAACACAAATATCAAAAAATTTGAATTGGCATATCGATGTTTCGATATATCGATATTTTCGAATATCTATATTTTTCATATATATATATATATATATATATATATATATATATATATATATATATATATATATATATATATATATATATATATATATATATATATATATATATATATATATATATATATATATATATATATATATATATATATATATATATATATATATATATATATTATTATTAAAAATTGTCACTATTAAGTTCTGGCAACATAAAATAATTACAGTAGATAGAATTTATCTGTTTGGCAACCATGGCTTTGTGTATATTTTTTGTCCATATGAATACCATGATCAGATCCTTACTCGTGTTAAAGACATGTTTGGTGAAAAGAGTAGATAAAAAGTAGATATTTGTTAGTTGAATAAATGATGTTATAGGCCTTTGGGTAATAGTTTTGGTTTTATTCTTATTGTTATTGTATTTCTTTGTGTTCTGTGTAAAAAATGGTTAAAATCGGTTAACAGACTACTCTGACAAAGCGGCCAAGAAATCTATCAAATTGGAGGTTATGAAAAGTAAATTATTTGATTTTTCCATTGTACATGTTTTTATGCATGGTTCGTCTTTAACATGGTATTTAGTTGTTCAAAATATTAACTAGAAATGTAATGTATTGAAGAAAAATAATAAAAATGGATCAGAAAATCAAATTCAATAAATTTAAATATAGTTAAAGTACTAAAAATCCTGTTATAAAATGATATAATTGGGTTGACTACATCGAAAGTGCCTACACTATATAGTGATATAGGCAGAGAACATCATAAAGATTATCAATATTTTATGATGTTACTAGATATTTGAAATATTTAAAAAGTATATTTTAGCACCTTTTTTATTTATTTTTTTTTAAATTTAGGCTAGACCTATTTGCTGGTTGTTAATGTACATTTAAAGTGTAAGTCAAGATGTGTGTGAAGTTAGCATATGGATTTTAGCATATGAAATTTTTGCATATGGATTTTTGCGATATTTTGATATTTTTATGCATACAAAGAAACAATTTTTCGGAGAAAAGGACAGACTGAAAATTTGAAAAATAAATAATATAGTAATAATAATTTAAATAATATATAAATAAAAAAAATAGTAATAATAAATGGTAATGTAAATAATAAATAACAATGTAAATAAATAAAAGTGAGATTACCTTACAGCAACTGTTTACAATTTCATATTTTTTCAATTATTTTTATACATTTTAAATTTGAAAGTAGAAACCTTATTGCAAGTTATTTGAGACACTTTAAAAATGGATTTTAACATGTTTTTAGTATTTTATTATATTATATATATTATATATATATATATATATATATATATATATATATATATATATATATATATATATATATATATATATATATATATATATATATATATATATATATATATATATATATATATATATATATATATATATATATATATATATATATATATATATATATATATATATATATATATATATGAGAGAGAGAGAGGAATCATCTTTTGTAAGTTTAAGCTTACTTGCTGGCTGTTAGACATATTTTAATCCTTTAAGTCCAGGTTAAGTCATCACTAGTTTGTTAGATTTAATAATTGGATCTAATAAATTAGTTCAACATAACTTAACCTAGACTAATAAGATAAATCTACACTAATGGCTAGTAAATAGACCTAACTTGGTAAACATTATTTCTCTCAGTATCTTTAAAAAAAAAAAAAAAAAAAAAGGGTACTGAGAACCAGTATTTAGCAGGTTAAGCCTAGTTGTTAGACATTAGTATAGTCAATATTAGACCTAACTAAGTCAATATTAGACCTAACTTGGCAAATGCTGGTTCTCTTGGCACCTTAAAAAAAAAAAGTATATATATATATATATATATATATATATATATATATATATATATATATATATATATATATATATATATATATATATATATATATATATATATATATACTTATTTACTTACTTTTTTTCCCCTTGGGCCTTCCTCACTGGAAGGGCCACAGTGCCTTTAGGAAATCCGACAATGGCCGCTGGCCATATCCAAAGGTCTCTCAGAGAGGAGATGTGATGGAGGGTTCTGTGTTGTGTAAGGGAGTTGCATCTCAGAAGGAGATGTTCTGTTGTGTCTGGTTCTTGCATACATCTTTGACATATTGGGGATAGTGTGTTTTGTATATTGAATCTATGTTTGTATGCTTGTAGGTTAGGGTGGTGGCCTGACCTTAATCTTGATATTGTAATTTGGGTTTTGTGTGGTAATGTGTTTTGTGTATTTGCTATGTCAGGGGGTTGTTCATTGAGAAGATGATTGGTTGGCAGGTGTTTGAGATAATTTAGTGTTATAATGGTGTGTATGTGTTTGATTAGTGGTGTGTTGTTTGCTGTAGGTGGAATGGTTCTGAATATGTTACTGTAGTACAGGGCTGGGGATGATGGGTGGTAATTTTAGACGGTGTCTTGTAGGGTATAGTGACAAGGGTGTGATATGTCTAGGGTGTTTGTGTAGAATTGGGTTCCTATCATGTCTAGGTGAACACGGATCGGAGAGTATTTTTGTTTCTTCGTGTAAATGCTGAATTGGAGTGGTTCTAGTGCAACCTGTGATGATTCAAAGAGCAGTATTTTGTGTTTTTTGTAATTTCTCTGTGTTTGATAGTGAGGTTACAGGGTACCAGGCTGGAGATGCGTAATTAAGTGTTGGTCTGATGAACTGCTTGTATGCTATGATGAGAGTGGTTAGTTCGTTACTGAAATTGTTATGTGACAGTGTTTAATTTTCTGTTTGCAGTGTTGGTTATGTTTTGGATGTGTTTTGAGAAGGTGAGGTGTGTGTCGTATGTGAGGCCTAGGATATTTGGATATTTATTTAAAGGAATGAGGGTATTATTTAGTTTTACGTGGGGGTGGAGAGAAGATTGGTGTCTATCGGTAGTAATGAGGGTAATTGAGGATTTTTCAGGGGAAGCTGTCATTCTGTTTGATTTTAGCCATGTTTCCAGTTGTTGGATGTATGATTGAGTAAGTGTGGTGGCTGTGGGTATGGAAGGGTTTTGTATCGTAATGGATATGTCATCTGCATATGTTATTAGTTTTATATCTGGTGTTTGTGGGGTGGGTAGGTCTGCTGTGTACAGGTTAAATAATAGTGGGGATAGGATGGCTCCCTGTGGGACACCATTTCTTAGTTTTACTGTTTTTGAAAGATGGTTTTTGTTGGAGGACTTGAGCTGTACGATCAGAGAGGAAGTTGGAAATCCATTTTTTTATAATTGTTGGGTATAGATGAATGTAGGATTTTTTGTATGAAGTTATGTTTAGGGACTGTGTCAAATGCTTTGTTGATGCCGATGGCAATGAGTATGTCCTGTGGGATGGCTTTTTGTTCAGGCCATTTATTATGTTTTGAGAGATGGTGGTGAGGACCGTGGTGGTTGAGTGTGATTTCCTGAATCCGTGTTGAAATTGTGGGGTTTGCATGAGTGGTTGGATTTTTGAGTGAATGAGTTTTTCTAAGAGTTTGCACAGTGTGGATAGGAGGGAGATCTTGGGCGATATGAGGATGGGAGGTTTGGGTCTTTCCTGGGTTTTAGTTTGGGGGTAATTATTGCCTTCTTCCATATTGCGGGGATGAAGTTGTATGTGTAAGATTTATTGTATATTTGGGTTAGGTATGTTGTAGCTATGGGTCCTAGGTTGTTTTAAATGTAAATTTAAGATGTTGTCTGGGCCTGTAGCTGGGGAGTTTTTGAGTGTTTTGATTCCCTGGGTAGTGTCCTGGTGAGAGAAGGGGGGTTTGGATTGTGTTCTAAGTGTGTATGTTTGAGCTGTTGGATTATTTTCCTATTGTTGTTGTGGGTGGGTTTATAGGAGATGTTTGAGTAGTGCTGAGCAAGGATATTGCAGTGTTGTTTTGGCGAAGGAAGAGTGTTGTTGTTTTCTTTTAAGGCTTCGTTTAGTGTTGGAGGATTGTTTTGAGAGTTGTGGAGTCGTTTGATTACCTGCCATGTTCTTTATCATTGGAGTTTGTTAGGTTGTTTTGTAGGTATTCTTTGAATTTGTTTGTTTTGTGATTTGATATTAGTGTTGAGAGATTTGTTCATTTAGGGTGTTTAGTTGTATGGTGATGTCTGCTGTGTGTGATCTACGTTGTCGGAGTTGGTTTCTTTGCTTTATAAGGTTGCAGATTTCTGGTGTAAGAGAGGGGTTGTAGTGTTTCCTGTAGCCCTTGGGTATGTATAAGTTGGATGCTTTGAGTATTATTTTGGTGAAGGAGTTTATGGCTGAATGTAGAGACTGGGTGTTGGTTATTTCTTGCTGAGTTAAATTTGTTTCTATGTGGTGAGTGAAGTTTGTCCAGTTTTCTTTTTTGTAGTTTGTGAATGTTGTTGTTTTCTTGGGGTATATGTGTTTAGCGACTGTGTATGTGATTATTATGGGGATATGATCGGTTGTGAGGTCTATTTCTGTTTTCCATGTGAGGTTTGTATGGAGGGATGGTGATGAGAAGGTTATGTCAGGAGCTGATGGAGATTGATTGGCTTGTTGGGGTAGTCGGGTAGGTAGGTTTTTGTAGTTTAAAATGTTTAATGTTTCCAGTGTATCTAGGATGTGTGTTCCTCTGGGGTCTGTTGGGTAGTCTTGGTACCATGCTGTGTGGTGGGCGTTGAAGTCGCCTCCTATGATTAGGTTGGTGATTGTGTTCAGGGGTGCTAGATTTGGTTTATAATTGTTTGGACAGTATACTGATGTAGGATGGGGGATGTAAATGTTTATTATGGTATGTGTGGTGTTGTTGACTAAGATTTTGAAAAATTATATGTTCAGAGTGGGATCGTTTATTAGGTTTGTTATGTCAGTAGTTGTATTGTGGTACATTATATTGTTTTTTATTAGTGTTAGTAGTGTGTGATTGGTATGTTGTTTGTTGGTGTATATTGAGTCATATCCGTAGAAAGGAGTTTTGGGGGTGTTAGCTGGAGAGTGAGCTTCTTGGATCAGAGCTATGTCAATATTATGTTTGGAAAGGAATGTTTGTTTTTCTGAATGTATTTTGTGCAGGCCATTAATATTTATCTGAAAAATTTTGATTTGTGTTTTGTTTTGGCTTTTATTTGTTATGACTGATGTTGTTGGGGGGTTGCAGATTGAGCAAGTCCATGTGTGGTTTTGGCAAGGAAGTGTTTTGAATGGGGAGCATTTGTTTTTGTGGATCCATTTGTTGCAGATTGTACATTTGATAGAAGGTTGATTGTTTTTGATTTATTTAGTGCATATGGGGCAAAAGAATCTGATTGGACCAGGGTTTGGGTGGATGTCTCCGGCTTGCAGCAGTAGGAGGGAGGTGACTGCCGAATTGTTACCTCTGCTGTGAATGAAGAAAGGTAGAGTAAGGTTGATAAATAGAGTTTGAGAGATCTTGGCCATTTTGGCTGGTGGAACAGGGAAGACCTTTCCGCAATGACCCGCTTCCGTGGGTAGGGGATTTTTTCGTACTTTTGAAGCTGATGTGTTGCAAGGGTTGCTCCCACGCTTGTGGGGGTACCTTCACAACTTTATCTGCTGTCGAGAGCACCGTGTGAAGGAAGTCCTAGTCGCTCCCTATATATATATATATATATATATATATATATATATATATATATATATATATATATATATATATATATATATATATATATATATATATATATATATATATATATATATATATATATATATATATATATATATATATATATATATATATATTATTTTATTTTATTTTATTTTATTTTATTTATTTTACCTTTCACCTTTCCCACATTCATTGGGTGGTGCCCGTCACAGTTTGCTCACACACACATCCACACTCTATCTCCTCTCCCCCTTCACCACTGCCCTTTATCTCACTCTGCCCTCTGTGACTCTCCTTCCTTCATCCACATTTGAACCTCTCCCTCTCTCAATATTCTCCCTCACCCATCCATCCACCTCTACCTTCCCCTCCCCTTTCCTGCCTCTATCTTGGATCTCATCACTCTACCCACCATCCTTTTCTCATCCATTCTATGCATATTCTGAAACCATCTTAATACACCCTCTTCTGCTCTATGCACTATTCCCCTCTTCCATCCGTGCATCTCTCTTATTCTTTCGTTTCTGATTCTATCTACCCTCCTTAACCCACATATAGCCCTCAATCCTTTCATCTCAAAAACTTCTAATCTTTTCCTAATCTGAGCATTCATCACCCATGTCTCACACCCATACATTGCAGATGGTAGACACATACTCTCAAACTTACCTTTATTTCCTTTGAAATTCTTCCCCTTCTTCACCCACAATCTTCCTCATCACATATTTCCTTATCCTCCCTCCCCCCTCCCTAACACCCATTTAAACTCTTATACTTCCCCTTAAATTTAATTACCTTACCTCCATATATATATATATATATATATATATATATATATATATATATATATATATATATATATATATATATATATATATATATATATATATATATATATATATATATATATATATATATATATATATATATATATATATATATATATATATATATATATATATATATATATATATATATATATATATATATATATATATATATATATATATATATATATATATATATATATATATATATATATATATATATATATATATATAAT
>SEYY01024168.1:0-5000 GCA_009176605.1 Armadillidium nasatum | reverse complement strand
TAGTCCAACCACTATAGGCTGAAAAGTAGTTACGCTTGTTTATCTAATATCGGTGATAGTACTCATTTTTCAGCTGTTAATGACGTGATACAAAAGTTTGTCCATTGAAAGAAAACGTCAATCATTTTCTAGTAACAATAGCCTTAACAAATTAGAGGATCTATGGTACAGAAGTGATGTAACATCAGTCACTTGTCATTAGAGCTTCTACGTAACACGTAACTGGCTACATGTTAGCAAATTTTGCCCTATGTAAGTAAATGATGACGTTAGTCTACGGACTGAATGAGGGAATATGACAATTTTATTTTTTCTTTTCAAAGAGTTTTCTTCCTAGCAAGAAGACAAAGCGTAACCATTTTTCACATTTGATAGTGGGACTATTGTTATATAGATAAGTTATTTGTATATTACTATTGTATATATATATATATTAGTTGACATATAGATTATTCACCTTTTGCAAATGTACGTTCAAATTGTTTGCAAGAAATGTTGCATGAATAATTGTTTTCAGTCTCCATTGTTGAAATATGTCTGTTGTGGGTTAGCCAATAGACTAAAGCATTTTGCATGCTTTTTATGCACACATTCACACACACCCACACCCACACACACACACACACACATATATATAATAAATAATATATATATATATATATATTATATATATATAATACATATATATATACATATAATAATATATATATATATATATATATTATACTAATATATATAGCACATATATATAAGAAAGAATAAAATAATTATATTATATATATAATTATATAATATTTATATATATATATAATATATATATATATATAATATAAATATAATATATATAATATAATATATAGTTTTAAGTATGATTCTGGTATATTATAAATTTTTATTTTTGTATTTTAAGGGAATATTTGAAAAAGTTAAAGGTAATAATTTCCAGAAATAATTTTTAAAATTGAATTAATTTTGCACTTAAGAGTACATAATGTAGGCTACATTATATATTAATATTAAAATAAACAGGTTTCTAAATACAGTACTGAAGATATAAAAGAATGTAAACATTTGAAAATCATAGACAGTATTGAACCACATGTGCCTATCAAAGACTGTCCCAGATTTCTCATAGATTGTCCTTTATTATATTATTATAACTCCAATAAACGTCCTCTATTAGCTCTCATAAATTCTCATAGATTGTCCTTTGCCTTAGCCCTTAGCTCAAGTCCAATCAAAGGCTGTCCTATATGTAGTCAATCTCATCAAGGACTGCTTCGGGATTCTCAAAAGACTGTCCCAGGTTTCCATAGATTGTCCTTTCCTTAGCCCTTAGCTCAAGTCCAATCAAAGGCTGTCCTATATGTAGTCTATCTCATCAAGGACTGCTTCGGGATTCTCAAAGACTGTTCTATCCTCTGTCGTTAGTTCGCGTCCCATTAAATACTGTTCTATCTGCGGCTCTTATTTCATGGCTCATCAAAGACTTCCTTATCCGCAGTTCTTAGTTTACATCTCATTAATGATGGTCCAGGAATTCTCAAAGACTGTCCCATTTGCAGCCCTTAGTTCATGTTTAATCAAAGGGTATCTCAAGCTTCTCAAAAACTGTTTATCCGTAACCATGAGATCATCTTCATGAAAGACTGTTCCGACTCTTGAAAAACAGCCTTATCCTTAGTTTTTAGTTCATGTTTACAATTTAAGTCTTAAAATGTACAGCAAAAGTAATTATCACAAAGACTGATTTATACCGTCAGTAATTTATAAAGGGCAAGTCAGATTGTACACAAGCATAGTGTATATATTGTAGTGTGGTAGGCTCGTGTAGCGAATAGAGATGCGGAGGTGGAGGCTAGGGTCTGAGCTGCAGAGCTGCAAGGTTTTGGGTGAAGCAGAAGCTATAAGAGGTTCAGTGCCGGAGACGGAATCAGAGGTGGATAATTTAAAATGTGGAAGCGAAGCAGATTTTAAATTGGTTTATCTGGTAAAAGGCTTGGTGGCGAAGAAAGTTTTAGACTCGAACCAGAGGGGAGAAACTCTTTTGAGAAGCTTACCTTCTCGATAACAGACAAAAGACCTCCACTTCTCAGCTTTTATTATAATAAAAAAAGGAAATCAAAAATTTACTCAGATTCCAATATTTAAATAAGTATATTGTTTTAAATACCGCTTCCCTATTCAAATTTAATAAGATTATCATGTAATAACAATTTTTTTTTTATCTGTATTTAGCACAAAAAAAAAAAAAAAAAAATTTCTTCTCATGAGTTTTTTAAGCGCCTCGGCCAACATACCCATTCAAACATACAATATATACCCAAAAAAATATTTTGACTGTGAAACACTTGGAATTAAGAAGTTCACTGCCATGTGAATGACGTTCAACACACATCAGGACATTTGGTTTGTCATCATATCTTGCATAACAAGCATTAATTTCTTAAGTGAAAGCCCTTCACACAATTATGTATTTGGTCTAGAGTCTTAACCTCTTTAAATATTTATAAACAAAGAAAATTGAATGGCTATTTGACTGAACTCTTGCATTTGGAATTCAAAAAAGATCAACGATGTTGAGAAGGGTGCATCTGACGTCATAAATCAAACAAACCTCAATTGATAACCAATTTTCAAAAACGACTTCAAACAATTTCAAACATTTGACAAACGTCTGGAAATTAAACTATTAAGGTTTTGCTTAAGTAATTGGAAATATAAGTGTTTACAGCAATGAATTTAAAATAAAGATACAGGAACCGAGTTTTTGAGGCATTGAAAACAACCAGATTTTCTATGCCATAATAATAAAATCGAGAAAGATAGTTTGTTTTAAACTTATTTATAAAATGATTGATTCACGAAATTTATAAATAAATTATACATAAATAAATAAATTTTATATAGGTAGCTATATATTATCGGTCCTATATAATCATATTTCTATAGAAATTGAATCACATGTAAGCGTATGCAAAGGTATAATCACGCTCATAGGAAATCTGTAATATATATATATATATATATATACATATATATATATAATATATATAATATATATATAGTAATATATAATATATATATATAATATATAATTATATATAATATATAATATAAATATATATATTATATAATATAATATTAATATATATATAGATATAGTATATATAATATATATATATTATAATATAATATATATATTATATATATATATATATATATATAATATATATATATATATATATATATATATATTATATATATATATATATATATATATATATATGTATATATATATTATATATAATAATGATATAATATATATATATATAGTATAGATTATATATATATATATATTATATTATATAATAATTATATAAAAATATAATATATATATATATATATTAATATATATATTAGTTATATGGTAATATATAGTATATATAATATAATATATATATATATATATATATATATATATATATATATATATATATATTTATTTATATAGAATATATAAGCGAGTGACTAATAGATCTTCGTGTGATAAATTGAAATGGTTGCTTAGTTTTCAGTTACTCGTGAGTAGGATTAATTGTAGCCAAAAAGTAGTCCAAGTGTAACAAAGTTGGGCGAATTGTGGTCAGATATACCATTTTAACTACTTTGCGGTGGCATCGCTAAATGTTAAAAATAATATATTATAATATATAATATATTATATATATATATATATATACCTATTATATATATATATATATATTATATAATATATATATATATATGTTATATATATTTCTATATATATATAATATATATATTATTATTAGTAGTAGTAGTAGCAGAAACACAAGATTATCTCATGTTCTATTTTCATTGTTGGCTTTGCTGTTTATTATAAATAATATATATATATATATATATACTATATTATTTATATATATATATATATATATATATATATATATATAATATATATATATATAATATAATATTATATTTTTCTATTTTTTTTTCCCTGGATCTTTTATCATATTTTTAAATTCTTGGCTTTCAAAATGTCAATTAAAAATCATTTTAAAAACATTTTTTTTTTATTGTTTTTTTTAAGGAAATTCTATTTTCCCTGATGCCATTTAAGATTAGTTTTACTTTCGATAAACAAAATTAAAATGAATTCCTTCTTCATGTTCTGACTTTAAACAAAAATATATATAAATTTATATATATACGATATATATATTATAATAATATATATATATATATATATATATATATATATATAATATATATATATATATATATATATATATATATATATATATACTATATTATATAATTATTTCAATTTATTTTTTAATTTTTAAATAAAAATATTTGCAGGTAAAAGATAAAACAGCTGGAATGGGCACCCACGTCATGGTGGCCACTGTGGGTGCGAGCAAATGGGTAGCAAACCACACCAGTAAAAAGGCAAAGGCAGCCATGGATCAAGCCAGGAGTAAGCTGTCCATCGGAGAAAAAATTACTTTATATATGTTTGAAAAAATAAGTGTGTAAGTTATTTATTTTCTTTTAGTAAACAGATTTTTAATTTTTTTATCCTCGTCACTCTGGTATGATCGCCATTTTGTCACTTTGGGTTTAAATATACCTAACCTAACATCATCCTAACTAACCTAAATCTAATCTAACCTAATGTTAGATTAGGTTTAACTTAACCTAACATCATCCTAACCAACCTAAATCTAATCTAACCTAATGGTAGGTTAGGTTTAACTTAAAATATTTCATTTTGAGTTAGTCACAAGTTGGAGTAATTCCCATATTCCTGCTCAAATTGGTAACCCTAACAGTGACTTAATATTGTAAATTTTATAGTTTAAGACAACAGTTTTAGACATCTCTTTTCTTTTTCCCTGACATCACTGAATGAGTTTGACCTTGAAACTTCAAACTTTTTCCCCAATTATTAACATTTATTTTGGACATAGTTA
>SEYY01024167.1:50000-52500 GCA_009176605.1 Armadillidium nasatum | reverse complement strand
GGTGTTGAATCCAACATGATGTGTTTTTTTAACCCCTTACCATTCTTCTTACACTGTAAAATTAATTCGTCGGATAACCTTATATTTGTATTTTGTTCTATCTTTAAGTCTTCAGCAAAATTTGCCCCCCCCCTCCTTCTACAAGCATGCGTTTCTGTTACTTCGATGCTGCTAACTGATCTAACATGCCGTTGGACTTCTGTGATATTCCATGAAATGATTACTGTTTCAGTGGGAGAGTGTGTTAAGTCTATAACCGCAGTGATTCTCACCGGCTTAAATTCCAAATTCTTTCACTTCATTGAAACTTAAGGCAGACACATATCCCGGAATCATGCAAAATCGATTCTCTGTTACTGTAAAAACGGTTTTCTCCTTAAAAAATAAAATGATCTTTCTGGTCCTCTTCCTCACTCTCTTTCTGGCATTTTGCTATAAAGGTCAACTCTAATTTTATTTCTTTCTCTTTTCTTCCTGTATAGCATCTTCCGACGGCATAACTGCCGGTTTGCCTTCTACTAAATCTGAACTCTATCCTCACATTTGCTTTCATATCCACTTTAGACGATTCTGGAGCTATTCCTTCTCCTCCTACTCCCTTCAACTCATTTATGCTTAACATTGTAATTTCTTCTAAAGATGTTATTTCCTCTCTCCTCTACCTTAACACTAAGAAGGCATATTTACGATCCTGGTGGTATCCCTCCTCTTGTCCTCCTGACCTTTGTTGGTTAATTTGCATCATACCTTGGTAAGCTATTTCGTCACTGTTTTCCTTCTTCTACCTTCCCTTCCTTCTGGAAAAAGAGCGCTCATTCAATCTGTTCCGAAAAGGTGAACCTCTCTCATCCCTCTAGTTATCGTCCTATTTCTTTAACTTTCGTTTACTCTAAAGTTTCGAATCTAACCTCAACAGGAAGATTTGGAAGCATCTCAATTATTCTAATCTAAACTCTGATCACAAGTATGGCTTTGGAAAAGAACGCTTTACTGGTGACCTTTCACTTCTCTCTGATTCTTATTAATGTTTTTCGGCATTTCGTAGAATCCGTTGCCATTTCGCCACCTATACCGAAAGCTTTCGACAGATTCTTGCACAAAACTTTGAAATCTAAACATCTCTCCTTCGAAATCTATCCCTTCTGATTTCTTTTCTGATCGTTTTCCAGATGTTGTTATCAATTTCCAGGTTGGTCCTTTAATTAAATCTCTTAATAGTTCATTCCTCAGGGATCTATCTTATCACCAACTCTTTTCATTATTTTCATTAATGACCGTCAGTCCGTCACTCACTTTCTTCATTACCTATCCACTCATATGCTAATGACTCCACCCTTCATTACTCCTTTCATTTTGAAAGATGCCCATCCTAACAACTAATCGATGCTAGTAGCGTGACTTTGGAGCAGCTAACCTCTTATCTTTCTCTAATTTCTAATTTGAGCAGAGAAAAATTGGTTAGTTTCAGTGCCTCAAAAAATCGGTTCCCTCATATGATTTCTTGATATAATATTAAACACAACTATGACATCTGAAACACCTAACTCAAGCCTTCATCTGTCCTTAATATTATCGGTATTTCTTTTTCTCGTGATCTTTCTTGGAAGAATCATATCACTTTTCTTTCTAAACAAGCTTCTAAAGAGATTGGGTGTACAAAGAAGCCTTCAACATTTCTTTACGCCTCCTGAGTTGCTTGTTCTCTATGGGGTGTCGCTTGCCTTTGTATGAAGTATGCCTCACATATTTTGAGTTGTTCCACTCACATAGCTCTCTTTGAAAGGTGGAGTCTAGGGTTTTCATTTTATAAATTCTCTCGCTTTCACTAACTCTTTCACTCTCGCTGTGCTATCGTTATTACAATGAACTCTTGTGAACTCCCCATTGAAAAGGTTCACGAGATGCGAATTTCTAAACAGTTTCATCCTTTCTTTATCCAACTCCCTGACCACATACATAACCGCTATGTTCAATCTTACATGTACTCTACAGGTAAATACTGAAACACACTCCTTTATCTATTTTCTCAACTTTTGACTTACACACCTTCAAACGCCGTGCATCCGAACATGTTGGCCTTTAATTTGACTATGATATTCATTACTTCTTAAATTTATTGGAACATTAGTAGGACTTTATCCTTTTCCCACCAGGATATATATATATATATATATATATATATATATATATATATATTATATATATATATATATATATATATATAATATATATATATATATATATATATACACTTAATATTTACTGAATAAAAAATTGAGTCTCATATTAATCATTTAAAAGCAATTTATTTCTAAAATTTTTAAGTGAAAATTTATTACATTTTCTATTTTCATATTAAGCATAATTTATCTACGAGAATATATATATATATATATATATATATATATATATATATATATATATATATATATATATATATATATATATATATATATATATATATATATATATATATATATATATATATATATATATATAT
>SEYY01024167.1:35000-37500 GCA_009176605.1 Armadillidium nasatum | reverse complement strand
GATCAATATGAAGACATTGCTGTTTTAATTTTTTTTTTTTTTTTTTTAAATGAATAAATATTTTGCTAAATTTCGCTTTATGATATTTTCTTTGACGAAGTGTTAGTCTCTTCATTATCTATGATTTTGTAAACTTTATATATATATATATATATTATATATATATATATATATATTATATATTATATATATATATATATATATATATATATATATATATATATATATATATATATATATATATATATATATATATATATATATATATATATATATTTAAATTATTTTTCTTAAGATGAATTAACCATCGAAAATAGAAATTATGAGAAAATTTTAAAATTTATTTTTTCCTATTATTTATTTATTTCTGAGAAATTCAAAGAATCTTTACTTACAAATTTGGTAAAAAATTTGTTTAAAAAAAAAAAAAAAAAAAAAAAAAAAAAAATTTTTTTTTTTTTTTTTTTTTTTTTTTTTTTTTTGTTGTTGTTGTTGTTTTAAATTTTGCCATTTTGTTTTCAATATTTTTAATGCGAATATTTTCTTTGAAATACACTAGTATTGCTTTCTGTTGAAGCTGAAGATTCAGACATTAAATTTTATGAATTCTTGAGAAATTCTCTCTCTCTCTCTCTCTCTCTCTCTATATATATATATATATATTATATATATATATATATATATATATATATATATATATATATATATATATATATATATATATATATATATATATATATATATATATATATATATATATAAATAATGATAGTGGTAGGGATAATAATTGTGGTTGTAATGAGCTAATAGTTATGATGCATGTTACTTAATATTCAGATGTACGAAAATCAGATGAAGGAAAATATATATGTTCGGCGACATCGGAATCAGGAACATCATCGGTTTCTAGTTTCATCATCGTTGTGCCTTCGGACAGCGTGGCTGCTGCACATTTATCACCGGCCCCTCACCCTAGAGACCTTCCAGGTGCCCCTCGTAAACTGAAGCTGATCAGTAGTAACAGCAGTACATTAACTTTGGCTTGGTCTTCTCCGGAATACGAAGGTTCTTCGCCTATCACAAGTTACATTCTCGAAGTACGTATTTGTTCCATTTCAATCCCTTTGATGGAAGACTAATATAATCAAATTCAATTTCGTCCAATTTATTCAGCAAAACCATCATTATCTAGATACAAGGGGCTCGCATCAAATTTTGATAATTATATTTGACAATAATAATAAAAATTATAATAATAATTAATAATTATAATAATAACCTTTCTTTATTTTTTCTTTCTTTCCTTTTTTTCTTTTTCAATCTTTCTTTTTAAATATAGACATCTCTTCTGGAATAAAAAGATTTTGTTTTATAGATTTGGGGAGGAAAATGGACCGAGTGGAAAGAACTTGAAGAACACATCCCAGCGGAATTGTACACATTAACCTCTCTTGAGCCCAATACCCAGTACAGAGTTGTTATTAGGTGCGTTTTCATTATTATGATTATTATTATTATTATTATTATTTAGTTTAGCCTTAAAGTTCTGCCACAGCGCTTTTTTTTTTTTTTTTTTTTTATATATTTATATATATATATATATATATATATATATATATATATATATATATATATATATATATATATATATATATATATATATATATATATATATATATATATATATATATATATATAAAGTAAAGTCAGTATACTCTATTGCAATTCTTTAACAGGGCGATGAACATGGTGGGAATCTCACCCGCTTCTCCCATTTCGGAAGCCCTTCTCACTTCTACAGCACAACACAACCCGAGAACCGAAGCTGCTCAGGAAGCTCGCATCCGCTCCATTCTCTCACAACCTCTCCTCTCCCTTCTGTCTCTCTCCTCGCCATCCTCAACCTCCATCCAACTCACATGGAAGGTAAGGATATATATATATATATATATATATATATATATATATATATATATATATATATATATATATATATATATATATATATATATATATATATATATATATATATATATATATATATATATATATATATATTATAATTATAGTATTTTTAACGTATATTTGTTATAATTAAAATTATTTTTCATTCATATTTATGTACTTTATATCTTATTTAATTAATTAATGAAATTTTATTTTATTTATTTATTTTTTTTTTAATTTATTTATTTTTTATTTTTCAAAAATAAATTGTAAGTGAAATAAAATTTTAATTTATGCTAATTTGTTTGCTTGATTGTCGTATTTTCGTTTTAGTACTCTATATTATTATATATATATATATATATATATATATATATATATATATATATATATATATATATATATATATATATATATATATATATATATATATATATATATATATATATATATATATATATATATATATATATATATATATATATATATATATATATATATAATGAATGGACGATTAAGAATTTTTTTACAATGACGATAAAATTGAAGATGA
>SEYY01024167.1:0-5000 GCA_009176605.1 Armadillidium nasatum | reverse complement strand
CTTGTTCTTAACCGAAACTCAGGTGCTTGAGTGTTGCTGACAGCAAACCTTATTCTGTTACCTCCTACTGTCTCTATCCTCAATTTTCAGCCAAAGGCGGTTGTTGCGCATATGTGCGCAACGATGTTATTTGTTCTCGTGTCTCTGATTTGGAGTCTTCTGAATTCTCTACCTTATGGCTTAAGCTCTCTTGGCAATTCTACTACTAAATTTATTTGTTCTGTCTATTTATCTCCTAATTCTACTGACTATCCTAAATTCTTCGACTATTTAAACTCCAAAATAGAGCACATTCTCTCTTCTTCTCCTTTCTCTGAAATCATCATTTTAGGTGATTTCAATGTTCACCACCGCCAATGGCTTTCTTCTAGTTCTCATGATCATCCAGCCGGTGAACTCGCCTTCCAATTTTCTATCCAGAACAACCTTGAGCAGTTGGTGCAACTCCCTACTCGTATCCCTGACCGTCTTGGTGATGAACCCAACATACTTAGATCTTTTCTTAACCTCTAATCCTTCTCCTTATACTGTTAAACTCTTTCCTCCTCTGGGTTCATCCGATCACCTTCTTATCTCCGTATCTTGTTCTGTCTCTTCAAGTCTTCCGCAAGAACGGCCCCCGCCTTCGGCGAGGAGACGTCTGTGGCACTTCGGTGCTGCTAACTGGTCAGACTTGCGGTTGTACTTCTCTGATTTCCCATGGAATGATTATTGCTTTCGTGGGAGGGGTCCCTCGGAGTGTGCCGAGCGTATTACCGAGGTGATTCTCTCTGGCATGGAAGCGTACATTCCATATTCTTTCCCTTCTACTAAACCTAACAAACCTTGGTTTAACTCTGCTTGTTCTCGCGCTATCCGCCGCAGGGATGCTGCCTTCAGAGATTACCGTCGTCTTCAAACTCCTGAAACTCATGCTACTTATATTTCATCCCGGAATCGTGCAAAATCTATTCTTCGAGATACCAAAAACTCTTTTCTCCGCCGCAAATGCAATAATCTTTCTGGTTCTTCTTCATCTCGCCCTTTCTGGCATTTCGCAAAAAATGTCAACTCTAACTTTGCTTCTTCCTCTTTCCCTCCTCTAGTCTCTTCTGATGGCACAACTGCCATTTTACCTTCTACTAAAGCTGAACTCTTCGCTCAAACTTTTGCCTCTAACTCTACCTTGGACGATTCCGGAGCTATTCCTCCTCCTACAACCCCTCCAACTCATTTATGCCTAACATTGTAATTTCTTCTAAAGATGTCATTTCTGCTCTCTCTGAGCTTAACACTAAGAAGGCGTATGGTCCTGATGGTATTCCTCCTGCGGTTCTCAAAACTTGTGCTTCTGAGCTTGCACCCTGCCTTGGTAAACTATTTCGTCTTTGCCTTTCTACTTCGATCTTCCCTTCTTGCTGGAAACGTGCGCTCATTCAACCTGTACCGAAGAAGGGGGACCCTCTCAACCCTCTAACTATCGTCCAATTTCTTTAACCTCCGTTCTCTCTAAAGTTTTCGAATCTATCCTTAACAGGAAGATTTGGAAACATCTCAATTCTTCCAATCTTATCTCTGATCGCCAGTATGGCTTTCGTAAAGGACGTTCTACTGGTGATCTTCTTTCCCTACTTTCTGACTCTTGGTCCTCCGCTCTTCGGGGTTTCGGTGAATCTTTCGCTGTGGCGCTAGACATATCGAAAGCTTTCGATAGAGTCTGGCACAAAGCTTTGATTTCCAAACTTCCCTCTTTCGGAATCTATCCTTCTCTCTGTGACCTCCTATCTAATTTCCTTTCTGGTCGTTCTATAGCAGCTGTTGTAGACGGCCACCGTTCTTCCTATAAATCTATAAATAGTGGTGTTCCTCAAGGATCTGTCCTTTCTCCAACTCTTTTTCTAATTTTCATCAATGATCTTCTCTCTATTACTTCGTCTCCTATACACTCCTATGCCGATGACTCCACCCTTCATTATTCCTTTCAATTTGAAAGACGTCCCTCCCAACAGCAGTTATTAGACGCAAGAAGGATTGCCTTGGAGCAACTGACCTCTGATCTTTCTCGTATTTCAAATTGGGGCAGAGAAAACATGGTTCGTTTTCAATGCCTCAAAAACTCAATTCCTCCATCTTTCTACTCGACACAATCTTCCACACAACTATGACATCTTCTTCGAAAACACTCAACTCAAACCTTCATCTGTTCTCAATATTCTCGGTGTTTCTTTTTCTCGTGATCTTTCTTGGAAAGATCACATTACTTCTCTTCTAAACAAGCTTCTAAGAGGTTGGGTGTTCTGTGGCGCCTTCGTAGTTTTTTTACGCCACCCCAGTTGCTTGCTCTGTATAGGGGTGTTGTTCGCCCTTGTATGGAGTACGCCTCGCATATCTGGGGTTCCACACATACAGCTCATCTTGAAAAGGTGGAGTCTAGGGCTTTCGTCTTATCAACTCTCCTGCTCTTACTAACTCTCTCCAATCTCTTTCTTCCCGTCGAATTGTTGCGTCACTCTCTCTATACTATCGCTATTACAACGGACATTGCTCTTCTGAACTCTCACGTCGCATACCTCCTCCACTGAGAAGGGACTCGTGCGACACGACTTTCTACACAGTCTCATCCTTTCTCTGTCCAACTCTCCGACCCCAGACTTAACCGCTATGCTCAATCTTACATGTACTCTACTGGTAAAGTCTGGAACACACTCCCTTTATCTGTTTTCCCAACTTCCTTTGACTTGCACACTTTTAAACGCCGTGTATCGGGTCACGTCGGCCATTAGCGACCCCGAATCCGATTGCTTCCCAACTCCGGTGGATATTGGTAGGCCTTGGGCCTTTGCCCACCGGAGGAGACATAAAAAAAATAAATTATATATATATATATATTATATATATATATATATATATATATATATATATATATATATATTATATATATATATATATATATATATATATATATATATATATATATATATATATATATATATATATATATATATATATATATATATATATATATATATATATATATATATATATATATATATATATATATATATATATATATATATATATATATTATATATATATATATATATATATATATATATATATATATATAATATATATATATATATATATATATATATATATATATTATATATATATTATATATATATTATATATATATATATATATATATATATATATATATATATATATATATATATATATATATATATATATATATATATATATATATATATATATATATATATATATATATATATATATATATATATATATATATATATATTATATATATATATATTATATATATATATATATATATATATATATATATATATATATATATATATATATATATATATATATATATATATATATATATAGAGAGAGGAGAAAGGTATGGGAAGAGAGATTAGTAATGGGGGAGAGGTAGAAAATGATAGGGATGTAGTTAGCGAAGAAGAGGAAATAAATATTAGTAAAGAAAAGGTGGAAGTAGTGGTGAGAAAGGTAAAAAAGGAAAATCGGCAGGAATGTATGGTATATATAGAGAGATGATAAAGGAGGGAACTAGAGAGTTGATTGACTGGTTGGTGAGAAAGTTTAATGAATGTTGGAGAGAAGGGAGAGTGACTCAGGAATGGCAGGACTCTTGCACTGTACCCATATATAGAGGAAAAGGGGATAAGCTAGTTTGTAAAAATCTCAGGGGATTAGTCTGCTGAGCATGATATAAAAGATTTTTGGGAAGGTGTTAGTGACGAGAATGAAAGAATTGACAAGTGAGGAAATGGGTGAGAAACAAGAGGGTTTTAGGGAGGGTAGGGGATGTGTGGACCAGGTATTCATCCTGAGATTGATTACCGAGAAATTGAGTGAAAATAATAAAATGGGATATGTATGTTTTTTGGATTTGGAAAAAACATACGATAGAGTATGCAGGAGAAAGTTGCAAATACTAATGGAAAGGGGGTTGAAAGGGAAATTACTGAAGGGGATCAAAGCTTTTTATGCGAATTGTAGATCCAGAGTGAGGATGAAGAGGGAATGGATGGTGTAGTTAGGGAAATGAAGAGAGAAGGAAAGGGTATTAGGTTGAGAAATGTGGAGAGTAAATGGGATGTGAACTTTTACGTTTTGTCGATGCGGTGTTGGTGTCAGAATCTGGAGAAAAGTTGAGAATGCTGGTGAGAGAGTTTGAGAGGAAATGTGCGAACATGAGATTGAAAATCAATCCAGCGAAAAGTAAAGTTATGAGAATTGGAGGTTGGGATGAGGAGATGTGGAAAGAAGAATGGGGGGGGGGTGCAGAAATGAAGGGAAGGAAACTTGAGGAGATGGATGAATTCAAATATCTAGGAATGTATGTGTTTGCCTTCTATAATGTATGGGTGTAAAACATGGATGATAACTGCACAGACGAGAAAAGTTTGAATATCTTGGAGATGAAAGGTTTGATGGCGATATGCAAATTGAGAAGGATTGATAGGACTAGAAATGAAAGAATAAGGGAGATGTGTAAATGGAAAAGAAGTGTAGTGGGCAGAGCGGAGGAGGGTGTGCTAAAATGGTTTGGACATATGTGTAGAATGAATTAGGACAGAATGGTGGGCAAGGTACTTAGATCCGAGGTGGATGGGGCAGGGGAGGGGAAAGCCAAAAGGAGATGGATGGATGGGGTGAAAGAAATTTTTGGTGGAAGGATTTGAGTTTAGAAGAGGGTAGTAGACTTGCGGAGGCAGTGGTGAAAGGGGACGAAAGGTAGGAATGGGTATGTTTGTGAGAGAATTGTGGCGGGCACCACCACAAAGGGGAAAAGGAATATATATAATATATATATATATATATATATATATATATATATATATATATATATATATATATATATATATATATATATATATATATATATATATATATATATATCCTCTGGTAGGAAAAGACCAGGCCTACTAATATTCAACAGAGTTGGGGCAATATTAGAA
>SEYY01024166.1:132500-134778 GCA_009176605.1 Armadillidium nasatum | reverse complement strand
ATTCATCTCCTCTTCGTTACCTCATCCTCCTCCATCTCTCCAGATATCCCACCACCTCAGTCACGACGCGTCTATTTTAAGATCAAGGTCTCACTTCCCCCCCCCCCTTATATGTGTTGCGTATTGTTTCTTCTCGTCTTGTTGACCATCCACCTTAAAACCTTCATTCCGCAGCCTGCAACCTGCTCTCCTCTCTCCACTTAGTACTTCACGTTTCATCTCCGTACTTCAAAATTCGTCAACAACTTTCGAAGACCACTTTCTAACTTAACCAATTATTTTTCGGGATTGGATATAATATTCCTCTAACTTTGCTGTATCTCCTGTTTCCTCCTCCTCCGCGAACAAGCGAACAACCACCTAATTTCAAATCCGTTACATTTTATTCACCCTTCTTAATATATATATATATAATATATATATATATATATATATATATATATATATATATATATATATATATATAATATATATATAATTTTATCATACTCCCCCTCCTTTTCTACCATCATTCTCAGCGCAAACATCAGATACGTGGTGCTTCTATTCTTCCTAATTATCATACAGTTACTCTCCCCAATCTTCTCTCTATTCTCACTCTTTTATTCGGGCCATATTCTTTCGTAAACCTATGCAATGTGATTATTTTTTATGTCCCTATAATTAACAATCCCTGAATTCCAAACCTTTAAAGCGGAAAATAATTGCTCTTCGTCTCTCCGGTACTCGTCCCTCACTATAGTTGTATTTGTTAACTTTAGAATTCGTGTATTTAATTTCCTCTCCTCCCTTCTTTATCAACTCTATAGCCACTCCATTCCTCTCCAGGCATTTTACCATCCTTCATCTTTTTTAAAGCTATCTCATATTCTTCTCTTGAAGATTTCCTCCAATTCCACATTCCTTACTCCTCTCTTTCTCCTCTCTCTCTCTCGATCCATCCTGTTCCTACATACAAAAGACAAACTGGAATCACTGAAATATTCCGTCACCTTGGGACTTTCCCCTCTTCTTGAAGAACTTCTCTTCTGTAGTTTATAGATCTCCTTTTCCTCGCATCCTCCGTCACTCTCCGCCATCTTACGAGCAGCCTCCTCTTTCGCTCTTCTCTTAATCAACTCTGTTTCATTTCTCACCTCGACATAACCAGCCACTTGTTTGCATCGTTCTATGTTTCAACCATCTTCTTCATCATCACTGTTTTCTTTCTCACCACCTCTCTTACTATCTCATTCCACCACGATGTGTGTTTCTGTCTCGTTCCTCCAACTCATCTCCTTCCCAACGTTTCCACCGCCACTCCCAAAATATCATTCCTACAATTCCTCAAAATCTTCAAATCTCTCGAGCATTACTCAGAAAATTTTCCATTTTCAGCTTACATTCACTATTCCTCTCCTGATCTTTCAACAAGTCTACTTTAATCCTTTCTCTTTTTTTCCTTCCACACTCATTTTCACTTCTGGACTAACAACCTGTGTGGTGAATCACCAGGTATTACCTTAGTCTAGTCCTGTATTATTCTACTATCAGACACTATAATATAGTCTATTATTGACTTTTGATCGAATTACCTCCTGTGTTACTGTTCCACCTTGTATCTTCGTATACTTATGTGAATCTTTCTTCTTTTAGAATCCATTCATAATTTTTAAGTCATTTCTCATGCAAAAATCCAGCAACATCTCACCTTCTCTATTTCTCACCTCCTCCCCAAATGTATCTCAACATCCTTTGCACTTCAATTTTGTCTCCTACCAACTCTCGCATTAAAATCGCCCATCAGCAAACATATCTCCCTTCTCCACCCCTCTCAATCTGTTTCTTCCAATTTCTCTCCACAAATAATCTCTCTTCCTCATCATTTCCCTGTTGCGGCGTGTATACCTGGTATATTCGATGTTTCTTTCCTTTGATCTTCAAAACAACCTCTATCAATCTCTCATTTGTGCCCCGAACCTCTTGCAAAAAACGGCGCCACCCTTGGTCCCAGAATGATGCCCACTCCATGCTTTCTAACACCTCGCTTCCACTCCTCTATACACCAACACAAATCCTTCTCCCAAATTCTCTCCCCACCTCCATCTCCTCTCATCCTCATCTCAGCCATCTCCCAAACACATCCACCCTCCTCCTTTTCATGATATCTTTAATTTCATTCTTCTTCTTTTCCACTGTACGTCACAATGCTCAAAGTTGCAAATCTATATCTAGTCCCAGTACGTTTCCAAGTTCATTTTCCTGTTTCGTTTCCAAAGTTCTGTTACCATTAAGATCA
>SEYY01024166.1:117500-127500 GCA_009176605.1 Armadillidium nasatum | reverse complement strand
TATTTAAGAAGTCATTATTGATTTTATTTTATTTTATTTTATTTTCCAAGTAATAACACTGTGTACCATAACTCTACTCAAAACTTTATTGTTATTATTGCTTTACTTATATTTATCAAAATAAGTCTCAAAACATTATTAGCATTTAAAATGTTAATATGCACACTTCTTCTGCTAGTATTACCTCTACTTCTACAACCATTACTAATAGTACTAACACTACTAATACTATAATAATAATAATAATAATAATAATAATAATAATAATAATAATAATAACAATAAAAAAAAATAATAATAATATCAATAAAAAAAAAATAATAGTAAAATTGTAAATTTTTGACATTTGTATCATAGAAAATACAAATGCATGGCATTTATACCTTCTAGCTTTATAAAAGAAGAAGGATGATAAAATACCTGGAGAAAATGGAGAGGTTATAAAGTTGATAGAAAAGGGGGGGGAGAGGAATTAAATACACGAATTCTAAAGTTAATAATTAAATACTATAGTGAGGGACGAGTACCGGTGAGATGGGAAAAGCCGATCATTATTACGTTTCATAATGTTTTGGGGATTCAGAGGATTGTTTTAAATAATGGGACATAGTTTTGATAAATCATATATGAAAGGTTTACGAAAGAACACTGTAGGGAAGAATTAAAGAGAGAATATGAATGGGAGAGGAACAGTATGGTAATAGGAAGGATAGAAGCAAAAATAGACTGATGTTCGCGCTGAGAATGTCGATAGAAAAGGATTGGGAGTATGATAAAATTATATAAATACCTTTCATTGACCTTCGAAATGCTTTCGACTCGGTGTCAAGGAGCAAATTTTGACAGGTATTGGAGAGAGAATATGAGGTGGATGGTGGGTTGAGAAGGGCGGTCAATTGTATGTATGAGATATGTAGTTGTTAAGTGAGGTCAAGGTCCAGAAATGAGGAATGGTTTGAGGTTAACCCAATTTATTCCTAAAGTTTATAAATCAGTGTACCGGATGATATTGCATTTTAATGGTAATATTCACATTCTAATAATGAGCATAAACTAAAATAAAATAGTAAGGTGGCATGATTAAAAAAAAAAATCTTGTTTTTTAAAAATATTATTTTATTTGATGCCCAAAGACCGATAACTTTAAACCCTCCCCTTCCCCCCCTCCTCCCCCGAAAAAATCCTTTAAATGACTGGCAGAGAGAAAATAAGTTTAAGTTTATGAAACTTATGAAATTAAATTAAATAAAATTAAATTTTGCAAATTAAATATTCTTTTAACTATTTTATACTAATATTTTACCAAACGTCTGTGAAGTAACAATTGTATGGGAAAGATAACTTTTGGGAAGATAAATTTAGGGTTACCTTCTCAAAAATTTTCCAAGCAGAATTTCCGAAGAATATATAATATATATATATATATATATATATATATATATATATATATATATATATATATATATATATATATATATATATATATATATATATATATATATATATATATATATATATATATATATATATATATATATATATATATATATATATATATATATATATATATATATATATATATATATATATATATATATATATATATATATATATATATATATATATATATATATATATATATATATATATATATATATATAATATATAATATAATATAATAATAATAATAATAATAATAATAATAATAATAATAATAAATAATAATAATAATAATAATATAATAATAATAAAATAATAATAATAATAATAATATAATAAATAATAATAATAATAATAATAATAATAATAATAAATAATAATAATAATAATAATAATAATAATAATAATAATATATAATAATAATATAATATAATAATAATAATAATAATAATAATAATAATAATAATAAATAATAATAATAATAATAATAATATATAATAAATAATATAATAATAATATAATAATAATAATAATAATAATAATAATAATAATAATAATAATAATAATAATAATAATAATAATAATAATAATAATAATAATAAAATTTTCTATTAATGTTCAGTATAATTCACTAATTCCTTTTTCTCTTGCGTTGTTATGGTCCCTTAAAGGAAGAATTAATGAAAGTTCACATATTAATTAAATGATTTACTTTAATATATGTTACATTTTATATAAAATACAATAAGTACATAAAGAAAGACATAAATTTTTTAAATTTAAATAACTAATTTTAATTTTAATTCAACAATTTTTTTTACCTTTAAAAATTATTACATGTTATAAATTAATAGTAAAATCAGAAAGTTAAATATTTGAATGTTTAATTTAAACCAATATTTTACAAATATCATTCATTGAATTGTTATTGAATCCTTGGATTTTAACCAAATGAAATTAATGTAAAAGAATGTAAAGAATGATATTTTAAAGAAAGTAAAGAATAATATTTTAACGAATGTTAAGAATGATACTTTAAAGAATGTAAAGAATGATATTTTAAAGAATGTAAAGAATAATATTTTAAAGAATGTTAAGAATGATACTTTAAAGAATGTTAAGAATGATACTTTAAAGAATGTTAAGAATAATAATTTAAATAATATAAAGAATGATAATTTAAAGAATGTAAAGGATGTTATTTTAAAGAATGTAAGGAATAATATTTTAAAGAATGTTAAGAATGATATTTTAAACCAATGGATACGATGCTTCTGAAGCAATGCCACAATTATTGCCTCTGTTACGAGACATCATGATATACCCATCAATACCCCAACCAGTTCCCCAAGAGTTTTTGACCAACCAGTAATCTTGTCCCTTGTATGTACCATATCCAACTACCAGAACTGCATGATCCAGAATCATTTCATTACAGTTTTCTTCATAATAAACTCCTCCAGAGTATGAGTCAAATGAGTAATTACTTGCATCAATGGCGACTGAAATAGGTCCAATGGTGGCTGTTGCAGCCAAGAGAGCGTCTTCATCGGTTGGTTTGGTCATTCTAAAACCTTTGCAGGTTCCTCCAATTGAACTCGAGTTATATTTACAAGCTCCATTCTAAATAATAAAGGTCATCATAAGAAAGATGATAATAATAATCATAATAATAATAATATTAGTAACAATAGTAATTTTAATAATATTAATAATAATAATAATTATAAAAATAATAATAATAATAATAATAATAATAATAATAATAATAATAATAATAATAATAATAATAATAATAATAATAATAATAATAATAATAATAATAATAATAATAATAATAAATAATAATAATAATAATAATAATAATAATAATAATAAATAATAATAATAATAATAATAATAATAATAAATAATAATAATAATAATAATAATAATAATAATAATAATAATATAATAATAATAATAATAATAATAATAATAATAATAATAATAATAATAATAATAATAATAATAATAATAATAATATAATAATAATAATATAATAATAATAATAATAATAATAATAATAATATAATAATAATAATAATAATAATAATAATATAATAATAATAATAATAATTAATAATAATAATAATAATAATAATAATAATAATAATAATAATAATAATAATAATAATAATAATAATAATAATAATAATAATAATAATTACTTACCGCAGCTTTATATGGATAGCTATCTTCAGTGTCTATTCCACCATTTTCACGAACATAATGGTAAGCTTTTATCATGAATCCACCAAAACAACTACAATGTGGGACACAGTCTACTAGGTTCTGCTCTGAAAGACTTACTAGTGTCCCAGTCTTCTTAAAATTTTGCCCTTCTAAGCTCCCAGTCTGAAAAAACAGAATATTTGGTACTTTTGAACGGGGACAACGTTTTGTATTATTATTAACTTAAACTAAGTCTTACGACTCAGCGAAACTACAATAGTTTTCTTTTTCTTTTTTCATTTTTATGTTTTATTTTTTTATTATTATATTATTAACTTAATTTAAATAAAAAAAGGATAAAATAGATAACACTAACTGTAGAAAATGCCCAACAGGAACCACATTGTCCTTGATCTTTAACAGGAGTAACGTATCCTTCATCTCTCCAGTCAACAGAATCAGGATAAGTAACACCTTCAGCAGGTTGGAAAAACGACCCTTCTTGCATTAGATCATTCGAAGTTCTTCTATATCCTTTTAGGTAGCTAGTTTCTTCTGGAAGCTTGAAAATAAATGTAAAATCAGAAGCCAAAAAATAAAAATAAATAAATAAATAAATAAAAAAAATAAAAAATATAAAAAAATAAAAAAATAAAGTAAAAATAAAACGGAAAGTAAATAAATAAATAAATAAATAAAATAATAAAGTAAAAATAAAACAGAAAAAAATAAAAAAAATGTTTGTTTTTTTGAATGCTCATTCGGCTTAAGAAAATAATTCCAAAATGTTTCAAGACGTTTGTGACGTATCATACAAAACTGAAAAATAACTTACCGAGATATCAAGTTACATAATAGCAGTTAATTTAATAACATATTTATTAACTAAAATAAATTAAATATAATTTCTAACCATGTCAGCAAATTTGTTGATTCCCATTGTGAAAGTCACTAATCCTTCATCAAATTTTTTGTTGTGTTCAGCAATTTTAATTTTGTTTTCAGTGAAAATTTTGACCCTACGAATATTCTCTTCAGGTGAATATTGCTTGTTGTACTTGGTCTATAATAATAATAATAATAATAATAATAATAATAATAATAATAATAATAATAATAATAATAATAATAATAATAATATATATATATATATAATAATATATATATATATATATATATATATATATATATATATATATATATATATATATATATATATATATATATATATATATATATATATATATATATATATATATATATATATATATATATATATATATATATATATATATATATATATATATATATATATATATATATATATATATATATATATATATATATATATATATATATATATATATATATATATATATATATATATATATATATATATATATATATATATATATATATATATATATATATATATATATATATATATATATATATATATATATATATATATATATATATATATATATATATATATATATATATATATATATATATATATATATATATATATATATATATATATATATATATATATATATATATATATATATATATATATATATATATATATATATATATATATATATATATATATATATATATATATATATATATATATATATATATATATATATAATATATATATATATATATATATATATATATATATATATATATATATTATATAATATATATCAGGGTTGCATGGTTTTAACCACATGGTTTAAACCAAATGGTTTTTTTTGGTTTAAAACAACTGAAAAAAAACCATGTTTTTTTTTGGTTTAAACCAAATTTTTTTTTTTTATTTTTTATGAATAAAATTTATATACAAGCTATATAAATACGATTTATATATATATATATATATATATATATATATATATATATATATATATATATATATATATATATATATATATATATATATATATATATATATATATATGATTCGGCCGTCGTCGAGAGTACATGTGCCTAAAAGTAGATGGGAATAGAAAAGCGAGAAGAATCAGAAAGAGGTTTGAAGAGAGAAAAGAAGAGAGAATGTTTATGCATGAAGACAGTACTGAACAAAAGTTTTAAAAACTAATAGCTAAAATTTATTTTAAAATTAGAATTTTAGAAAATATTTTTGCATTTATTAAAAAGAAAAAATAAATAAATAAGTTTCGATAAAATTATATCTCAAAATCTATAGAGGAGCAACAAATCTTTCAAGATAATGGACTTTCGGCTTTTAATGAAAAATTAAACCTTAACATTAAGAATTTAAAATTTAAAAATAAGAGTTTAAAAATCGACGACAGGATTGGATCATGTGAAGAGAGAAAAGTGCAAGGGCGACAGGACTAGCCATCCAGCCTTGTGATTACTCTGTCAACGGCTTGTAACTACTCCATAACCAGCATTGGAAACCATAGCTCAGAAAACCACAATCATTTGAAGACCCCTGGGAGAGAGTGTTTAGAGGTTAGTTTGAAAACTATGCTGGTCCTGCTGAAAGGGTAAATACCCTACCTGAGAGTCTGGATAAGACTCATGGATCGGCATGGAGACCAACGAGCTGAAAAACATGATCTTTCAGAGGGCTCTGGGAGAAATTCTACAAGCAGATGGGGAAAGATGCTGGTTCCACTGACAGGGTGAAAACCCTTCCTGGGAGAGGTTGTAGATATAGATATAGATATATATCTTTCTGTTAAGAATAATTTGAAAGAGTTAAAAACTATATATATATATATATATATATATATATATATATATATATATATATATATATATATATATATATATATATATATATATATATATATATATATATTGGTGATAGCATCCGTATCCACGGAGCATCGTCATCAAAATTAATATCCGCATCCGCATCCGCACTTTCAAAAATTCAACATCCGCATTCGCATTAAATTTTTTTTAGTTATTAGATGCTAATTTTTTTCCAAACTGTATTAAGAAACTGGCTTTTCGTTAAAATTATTTTACCTTTGAAAATGCATTTTAAATTCCTCAGTTTTTGTAGACTGAAATCAATTTTTTTAAAGAAAGTGTTTCAGCAACCTTTATTAATCATCTTTAACTTAGAAAATGGATCCCATGGACCCCCAGAAGATCACAAAATCCTTGAGGGGGGTCCTCAATTAGCTTTAATATTTAATATAGGAATATATGGGGTCTATGGGGTCCACACATACGTAAAGTTAGGACTCGTGGAGCCCACAAATAAAAACAGACTGGAAACCCTTGAATTAGAAGAACTCTTAAAACAATCTTTGCTAACCAGCTTTATTTATAAAGTAACGTAAATATATATATATATATATATATATATATATATATATATATATATATATATATATATATATATATATATATATATATATATATATATATATATATTATATATATATATATATATATATATATATATATATATATATATATATATATATATATATATATATATATATATATATATATATATATATATATATATATATATATATATATATATATATATATATATATATATATATATATATATTATATATATATATATATATATATATATATTCTATTTCACCTCTGGTGGGCATAGGCCAGAGGCCTACTAAAATTCTAAAAGAGCTAAGGGAAAGTCAGGAACGTTGTCAAATTAAACGCCGACATGACCTGATACGCGGCGTTTGAGGTGTATAAATCATAGAAAGTTGGAAAAATAGATGGAGGAAGTGTGTTCCAGACTTTACCAGTAGAGTACATGTAAGATTGAGCATAGCGGTTAAGTCTGGGGTCAGAGAGTTGGACAGAGAAAGGATGAGACTGTGTAGAAAGACGAGTCGCACGAACCCTTCTTAATGGAGGAGGTATGTGACGAGAGAGAGTTCAGAAGAGCAGTGTCCATTGTAATAGCGATAGTATATAGAAAGTGACGCAACAATTTGAATGGCAGAAAGAGATTGGAGAGAATTAGTGAGAGCAGGAGAGTTGTAAGGCGAAAAGCTATAGACCCCACCTTTTCCATGAGAGCTGTATGAGTGGAACCACCCCAGATGCCTGACGCATACTTCATACAGTAGCTAATAACACCCCTATACAGAGCAAGCAACCGTGGTGGTGTAAAGAAATGCTGTTGGCCCCTCAGAACACGCAACCTCTTAGAAGCTTTTTTAGAAAGAAAAATAATGTGATCTTTCCAGGAAAGATCCCGAGAAAAAGAAACACCAAGAATATTAAGGAGAGATGAAGGTTTGAGTTGTGTGTTTTCGACGAAGTTATTATAGTTGTGTTTAAGGTTGTGTTCAGTAGAGAGATGGGGGGAATTGAGTGTTAGAGATATTGAAAACGACCATGTATTCGACCATGTAAACTTCGTTTCTGTTTATCAGAAAAAAAGAAGAATTTTTATCTAAAAACTTACATAAAGTTTTCACAAAGTTTAGACTTTTAAACAGAAATGGTTTACTGAGCATCATCAGCAAACTTATCAACGCTATCTTTTATATTTCCGTTCAAATCATTTTTGTAGATTTAAAGTTTACTCATCTCTGTATTTATAACTTATTTAAATGTAATCCATTATAACCTAACCTGCTCGAGTCTCAACTTCATTCTAATAATAATAATAATAATAATAATAATAATAATAATAATAATAATAATAATAATATATAATAATAATAATAATAATAATAATAATAATAATAGTAATAATAAAAATAATTGTAATGACAATAATAATAATAATAATAATAATAATAATAATAATAATAATAATAATAATAATAATAATAATAATAATAATAATAATTATAAAATATTAATCAAAAGTTAATTATAATGATAATAATAATAACTAATAATAATAATAATAATAATAATAATAATAATAATAATAATAATAATAATAATAATAATAATAATAATAATAATAATAATAATAATAATAATAATAATAATAATAATAATAGTAATAATAATAATAATAGTAATAATAATAATAATAATGAAATTCTCTTTCACTATGCATTATAAATCACTAATTTTACTTTCTTTCTTTCGGATTGTCAGTCTTTAACAAAAAGAATTAAAGGAAACACACAAATAGATATTTTATTTTATTATACATTACATGCTATATTAAGTACAGTAGATAAATAAAGTAAAAGAAAAAAGTTCAATTATTTATTAATAATAATTTTTTAACTACAATATATATATATATATATATATATATATATATATATTATATATATATATATATATTTATATATATATATATATATATATATATATATATATATATATATATATATATATATATATATATATATATATATATATATATATATATATATATATATATATATATATATATATATATATATATATATATATATATATATATATATATATATATATATATATATATATATATATATATATATATATATATATATATATATATATATATATATATATATATATATATATATATATATATATATATATATATATATATATATATATATATTATATATATATATATATATATATATATATATATATATATATATATATATATATATATATATATATATATATATATATATATATATATATATATATATATATATATATATATATATATATATATATATATATATATATATATATATATATATATATATATATATATATATATATATATATATATATATATATATATATATATATATATATATATATATATATATATATATATATATATATATATATATATATATATATATATATATATATATATATATATATATATATATATATATATATATATATATATATATATATATATATATATATATATATATATATATATATATATATATATATATATATATATATATATATATATATATATATATATTATATATATATATATATATATTATATAATATATATATATATATATACTTTTATATATATATATATATATATATATATATATATATATATATATATATATATATATATATATATATATATATATATATATATATATATATATATATATATATATATATATATATATATATATATATATATATATATATATATATATATATATATATATATATATATATAATATAATTATATAAATTATAATAAAAAATTAATAATTAAATAAAATAAAATAAAAAAAAAAAATTAAAAATAATAATAATAATAATAATAATAATAATAATAATAATAATAATAATAATAATAATAATAATAATAATAATAATAATAATAATAATAATAATAATAATAA